>JAHZMT010000498.1:0-10198 GCA_027743785.1 Sinhomidia bicolor
AAAATCAAAGAATGAGCACGAGACACACTAAACTAGCTTCTTTTTTTTGCATTTTTACTTTTACTACCATTACGACTAATGCATGGCAATTACAATGATCATCATCATCATCATCCCAAGGTAGGGGATCACATCGTTAAAAAAATTACTGGAAAAAATGCAATGGCAATATTATGGTATGTTATTGCGATTGTCGCCATTGGGTTATTCCTCAACTGCCAGAAAATAAAAAATTGTCTCTGGAGAGAACAAAAAAGTATATATATTTTTTTTTGTAATATAGGTACTACTACTACCACCACCACCCATACCCATAATAATGTTTGGATTGTGGAGAATTGAGTTGGTTTTTTTTCCTCCTAGGGAGAACTTTAATGTGACCAATTAGACCTTAAATGTGCTCATCTCATCATCATCCAAATGTGTTTGTTCGCTCAATAGTGCGACTCGGAAAACAAAAAAAAGTTCCATTACACAAGTGTGGCGCTATGGTTGTTTGTGTAGTGTAAGTAAATGAGTCAATTTAAAAGAGTGTATAGGGCATTGAGCTCACTTGCGTCGTAAAAGAAGAAAAGTTTGTTTTTCTCAAGTAATTCTACTTTTTAGTGAGTCTCAGTGGATGGGATAAAAAAAAGAGGTGAACTTTTTTCTATATATATTTAGCAGTGTGGAAAACTGTGCTGGATTTTTTTTTTGGGAAACGTCTCTAGAAGAACAATTCTGTTTGGATGATGATGATAACACTGTGCCATACTCTACATTTTGAAGAGTTTTCTTTTCCTCAATAGGGCATTGAGCTCACTTGCGTCGTAAAAAAAGAAGAAAAGTTTGTTTTTCTCAAGTAATTCTACTTTTTAGTGAGTCTCAGTGGATGGGATAAAAAAAAAGAGGTGAACTTTTTTCTATATATTTAGCAGTGTGGAAAACTGTGCTGGATTTCTTTTTTTTGGGAAACCTCTCTAGAAGAACAATTCTGTTTGGATGATGATGATAACACTGTGCCATACTCTACATTTTGAAGAGTTTTCTTTTCCTCTAGAACTGAATATAAATGTATGTATTTTTTTTCTACGCAGAGAAAGCAATCTTATTATCATTTTTTTGGAAGGAGGTGGAGTAGTCGAGTGCGAGTGGTGGGATAAAAAAAGTAGTTTGTCGATTAAGTTAACTTTTACCGTTTTTACCCTCAAGTTCTTTACCATCTGCCGTATTACCATTTACAATAGTTTTATTTTTCTTTTGTTTTTTATGTTCGTTTGCGTCGCTTGGTTAAAAAAGATCGATAAAAATTATTATGATTTTTTGTCGCGTTGTTTTTTGCTTTGCACATTTGTGCGTGTCCTATTACTGGTGGGTACTCTCTCTCTCTCTGACTCTTTCGGTGGTGGAGTCTCTCTCTAGCTCTGGCCTCAAGCCACAATTTCAGGAAAATAAAAAGTACCAAAATTGTGCAAGCTCCATCAACAACATGATACAGTGTACACTGGGACGAGATTGAAAGAGATGCCGCTAAAAATAATGAGAATGTTTTTTTTTGTTCCGCCTCCACCCAGTCCGCCAACCGCCACCACCACCACAAACACTTTACATGGTCACCATTAACATTTATCGCTTATTTCATTATATTCATATTTCCCCGAAAATAGGCATAATACTCTGGTATAGTACTTACCGCACCAACCGCCACCACACACAGCAGTTTTTTTTGTAAAAAAAAGTGAGTAGCCGTAGGCTATACGTATAATTTTTTAAGAAGTCGCTTTAAAAGAAATGTTATCCTCTGCGTTATCTAGTTTGGTATTCAAGTCAAGCCATTCTGCGTAATTATTATTATGATTATAATAATGATGACACCAGAGAGATAGCTCGTTGGTGCCATCATGCCACCACCACCACACTGCCACAATCTGGAAATATTTAATGTAGCTACTACGCCACATGACATTATGGAACTCTGTCGGGATGTAATATTCTCCTTATTTGGTGACATTTATTACCCCAATGGTAGGCAGATATCACAAGCCCAGCTCACAGCACCTCCGCGCGCATTACACTGTGTTTGGTTGAACAATGATAATCCTACCTGTGGAGATTACGGCGACACACGCAAAGCGACAAAGTAATGCGGCTTTTCCGCTACTACAGCTAATGCTTCTGCTTTACAATGGTATGTCTTGTTGCAGTTGAGTCAGTCAGGTGGAATTTGATAGCGTATTCTTCAATCACTGATCGTCGTCATTCCCATCAACATCAGCAGCAGCAGCAGCAGCAATATGGTTATACCGTGTTCATTTTTTGTCAAGAAGACGGAAAGACACGCCACTGGAGAAATTGAATAGCTTTCGCTTTCACTCTCTGATCATCACACTACTCTCTAGCGCCAACCCAACAACAGTCTTTTTTTTCCACCAGTTCATTCATCCATTTCATTCGTGAGAATATTATCGCCGTTTTCGTTTTCCTCCACTACACTTAAATAGGCCCATTTCATTTCATTCCATTCTACAAATTGCATGCAATGATGCAAGCACGTATGTACGGGAGTATGTGCACGTTCAAGTAGATCCAGCCAGTAGCTTTGCAGTAACAGCAACAACAATGCACTTTTCCCAATTTATTAACTTTCTCTGAAATATGTGCGTAGGCTCAACGAAAAGTGTACAAAGAGAAAGGCACGAGTTGGTATGCACATATTATTAAGTACACAAGTTTTTTGTGCTGTGATTCCTCCCCGCTTTCTTTATCCCAACTGCACGCGTACGGCAAGAAAACTCTCTCTCTTTTCGCTGGATTGTGCATCATGTGGATAAAATTGCATTTTTTCTTGTGCCGTCTTTCTCGCTAGAAAAAATTTCATTATGCCACCTTACCGGATTGTGCATCATGTGGATAAAATTGCATTTTTTCTTGTGCCGTCTTTCTCGCTAGAAAAAATTTCATTATGCCACCTTTTACCCAAAAGAAGGAGCAATGGGCATCATATCATTCCTGTTGTAGCACTAGCCACGTTGCATCCATGCATGCCGCAATTTATTAAGCTGTATATTTACTGCAGGCTAGAAAATACCATTTGTTCCACCATTTATTTGTTCATTTTTTCGAAAAGTACACGGAAATATGCAATACCTTCTTACGATGATGATGATGAGAAAGGTGTGTGGTGGTTTAGCGGTTTTTTTTCTCTCTCTCTCTACCTTTCCTTCTCATTTGTCATTCTCCACTGCATCCAATTCCCATTTTTTTCCTAACATTGTGTCTCTTTCTCGTCTCTAGAGAAAAATATTTTTATGGAAGAATACTGCAAAAGAAAAAAAAGTAAAAAAAAACAAACTTTTATATATTATATTATTATCACCGTTGGAACCGTTTACAAAGAAAGTTGTGCCCCAGTGGTAGGTACATATCAAACTAGCTCCCGTTTAAAAAAAAATGTTCCTCCAATGCTCTCTAAAAACATATATATTGTTTTCTCTCGTGTTGCTCTCATCCCACCCCTCACAATACGGAAATGCACTTGTCATTACCAAAAAGGTACAAAAAATTTCTCCCCTGCCTCCATTGATTTCTTCTCTTTTTTTTCGTCTTCCGCCTCCTCCTCATATATCTTTTGTATTTAATACCTGAGTTGTTGTCTGTCCCCTGTCGTTTATACACAATTTTGTTTTCTCGACTGTGCAACTCCATCAGTTTTCCTCCTCACGTGTTTCCCACCTATCCATCTTCCACAGTGGAAACCAATCTAATAATATAATATTACATTATTCCTTCCTTGTTTCCTTTTCCATTTTATGGATGAAATTCTCAATGAAACTAATAGTAGTACTGTAGTAGTCGAAACGGCCGCAGCATACATAGAGAAGCAGTGCGTTTTCCCTCTTTATTTATTATCATTTTCTTCATTGTTATGTTCCTTCTGCATTAGGCATTGCATGTTATTGTATAGAGGAGCGTCTCTCCACGCAAATGAAGACGACATTACTTATTGAACAGAGCTGAAAATGAACGCACCGAAAAAAAACGGCAGCGGTGGTTCAGAATGCATGCATGCAAGCAAGCGTGCAAGCATGCATGCATTCTGATTTTGATATAATCATTCTCATTTGCTACAAGCAAGTACCTATGCCAGTCGTAATAATAATAATGAATGATAGCAGCGATGATTGTGTGACTACCATGTATTTTCGTTTTGACGATGACGATGATTATTGTCTGATAACTATGTAGATAGTACGATAGTAGTCCATAAAAGACATAAACACACCATGTCGCTCTGCTTTTATAAATAGGTAAGTAGTCAGGAAGGCATGAAATTATATGCTGCTGCTGCTATATTTATGCATACGTTAAGCAACAGTGGGCATTCATGTGTTCTGCCAGTTAGTAATATTATCTGTCATGTTATGCTATCGAAGCAGCAGCATTACCTACTATACTACCACCACCACCACCACTACACACAAGACTACCCACCTATCATTTATCTACTGAACTTATCAATAAATTAAATACGTTAGACGGAAGGAAATATACTGCTTTTCTCTATCATGTCCCTCTTTCTCTCCTTCCTTCGTCTTCTTCTTCTCCTCCTCCTCCTCCTCCACAACAACTCTAACGAATTACATGGAGTAATGTGACAGGTGTTTCATTTTCTTTTCATATAAATTTCTCACAGCTCTACCACCACCACCACCACCACCACCACTACTCCTTTCCAATTCTTCCTTATTTTCTCCGGGAATATCATCATCATCGATTTAGTATTGTTAGTTGCTATTACCATTTTTATTATAAGCACGCATATTTAATGAATGGAAAAACCTTCTTTGGGGCTGGCTGAAGCTGTATTACCTTGTGGTAATAATGATGATGATAAATATGATTATGATAACGCTTAATTTTTCGTCCTTTTTATTTTGATTATTGTTGTTCATTCACATGTCAAGCAAGCTAGACAGAATTAGAACATTCCGGCCAAAAGTGGTTCAAAATTTGTAAAAAAAAGAACAGCAATAATTTATTTACCGCATTTAGTTTTCAAAATTAGCAAAGTAAACATTTTACTTATTTGTGCCAAAAAGAGCTCCTTTAGAAGAGTCAAGCTATTTTATTTTCTATAAATAACCAGTACACAACTTACATGTCTACATTTCCAAGAAAATTTTGCCTTTCGTAAAAAATCCAATTAGCCAAGATATAATAATACTATTAGGTATTTGTATATTGCCGCTGGGTGTTGCTGGAACGAGGTGAAATAAATAGCAAGGGAATTATTAAATACGATAAAAAAAATCTAAAGACTGAAACGAAACAAGAGAGTCAAAGCAAGACTAGCTGGCATATTCACTTTCTATAATATAGCATTTAGTGTTTTTCTTGCTCCATTCTTTTCTCCAGAGAAGACTGCTGCCTTTCCTCATGTCAATGTCCAAAATGCGTGTCGTGTGTGTGTACAGACTCGGGCTAAAGGTTTTTTTTAAATGAAAAGAAAATAGACTTATATATGACGATGATAATGTTGACAATGGGTTGAGTTTGAGTTGATATTCACTTTCTATATAGCATTTAGTGTTTTTCTTGCTCCATTCTTTTCTCCAGAGAAGACTGCTGCCTTTCCTCATGTCAATGTCCAAAATGCGTGTTGTGTGTGTGTACAGACTCGGGCTGAAGGTTTTTTTTAAATGAAAAGAAAATAGACTTATATATGACGATGATAATGTTGACAATGGGTTGAGTTTGAGTTGCACTGTTGATAACGCATACCTACACGTCATGTGTACAAGATGGCTGTTATAAGTATTTACGTATGTGTGTGTAAGCTACGTACCTATTGTATGCTTTATTTCTTCTAAACTACCACAAACCAAGCAAGTCTTGTTCCGTCTTGGTTTAAATTGGATTAAAATCTCGCTTTCTCTCTTTTCATTCCACTCGACTCACAACAGCAACAACAACAACACAACAACAACTTGAGCAAAAAATACACAAGCGTATTATCGTTCTCATAATCAGCGTCTCTAGTCTCACATGTCATGCTAAACAGGCTTGATAACTACCTAAAGAACATGTATGCATGCATGCATGCCCTCCACGCAATTTTAGGATATTACCTCATGACATGTTCACTTGACATTTTCTCCACTTGCCAGTTTACAAGAGAGAGAGAGAGAGAGAGAGAAAATCCACTCTGAATGGAATAGGTTCACAGTACACGTGTACAAGAACCGAAGGAAGGAAAGAAAAATAAGAACCAACGCATAACTATACATTCTTTTATTTCCAAAGCCGTCGACGTTTCTTTCTCGTTATAGTCAAGTAATCATCGTCATTATTATCATCATCATTTTCCACTCACTCAGATAAGTCGTATTAAAGTACATGGTATGGTAGATATATTTTTGGGCACCTGAGGTTTAAGAAGCTATTACGAATGTACCGTGTCCAGTTGCATGACAGTGACAAACACACAAAAGCTTATGGCAATGATATATGTGACAGTACACGTGTACAAGAACCGAAGGAAGGAAAGAAAAATAAGAACCAACGCATAACTATACATTCTTTTATTTCCAAAGTCGTCGACGTTTCTTTCTCGTTATAGTCAAGTAATCATCGTCATTATTATCATCATCATCGTCATCATCATTTTCTACTCACTCAGATAAGTCGTATTAAAGTACATGGTATATGGTAGATATATTTTTGGGCACCTGAGGTTTAAGAAGCTATTACGAATGTACCGTGTCCAGTTGCATGACAGTGACAAACACACAAAAGCTTATGGCAATGATATATGTGTAGTGTAATATAATAAAGCTGTGTATTAGAAAAAATAAAGCGAGAAAAATTATAGCAATATAAGTACAACACACATACCTATACCATATCATTGTGGAACTGCGAAAAGGATATCATAATGAATGGTGTAAGTAATTCAAATTCATGTACATTTATGGAAAACGTGAAAGATTACAGCAATATAAGTACAACACACATACCTATACCATATCATTGTGGAACTGCGAAAAGGATATCATAATGAATGGTGTAAGTAATTCAAATTCATGTACATTTATGGAATGGAATGGAGCACAGAAATTGGGTATTATTAAATTATTATTATCATGCAAATTTTTGTCTTTCTGACATACTCTATAATAATGTGATATTATTATCCAGCGTAGAGAATCATTATTGTTAAATTATGTAAGCTGAACTCACAATAAGACGACAATTTTGTTAATTTTTTTTGTATCAATTCAGCTCATTGTAATTATTTTTTTACCTTGTGGGGAAATGGAATAGAGGCAGAGACGGTAAGGTGTCCAGTTTTCTCAGGTTTCCAGGCTCTAGCAGGTACAGCTTAGTTTGGCTGAAATAGATAAGCTTATGATGAATGATGAGTGATGGGATGATGATGTCCGCGCAAATCTTGAAATATTGAGGAGATTAACCTTAAAAGGGAAAAAAGTCAAGGAAAAAAAAGTAGAACAAAAAAAAAGTTGAAACAATTTTTTTCTTGCTCCCTCTCCAGAGCTGTTGTTCCAGAAAATGAAGATGACTTTACTTGGAAATTTATACTTGTTATTTATATTTTTTGTGGGAAGAAAGTTGACAATTGATATTACACGGACACGGTACACTAATAATGGCGTTGTTTTCGCATTAAATCCTGACATACGTTATGTCATCTTGTTGTATGACCAAAAGACCGTGCTAGTAGTAGTGGTCATAATAATGTTCCTGTTTTTGATTCAATCCCAAGTGAAGAATTTAGAGGGAAAATGGAGTTGTAAATAAAATAAACGTCTTGACTTGTTTACTCGTCTGCCCGTCCTCTGACAACCATAATTTCTCTCCAGACATTGTAAATGAGAACGTTCCCATTACGCTACTCGGACCAAAGGACATCATCAGTAGAAACGGCACATTGTTCTTTTGACTGTTACGAGCCAAGTACTTACAAGCGTACTCGGCATAAATGATGCATGAGCGCATAACATGAAAATCCCAAAGAAAATATGCAAATGAGCTCGTTCCCCTGTAAAATTAGAAATGTAACTAAAAAAAACCAGACCAATACATAAAACAAGGCAACATAAAACACTAAAAGCGGGCATTGGCCATATTTCATCGCTTTTTTTATCTATTCATATTTTGTGTGCAAAGAGAGAGAGAGGGTGACCACTCGTCTGGAAAATTGACAAATACATACTCATTTATACTGTTTGTTACTTCATTCTTCTTCTTCTTGTTTTGCGTAACACAACAAGGAGGCAAAATTATAATGGGACTCTGGAGATTTCCGAAACAAGAAAAAAAGCCGGCGGCGGCAGCAGCAGCCTTTTCCGCTGCATGAAAACGCACATTAAAGCAAAATTTTAAAATATTTCATTTATCTAACCGTTATTATCATCAGTCCACATGGGAATATGTAAAGTTTTTCATGCTGCTGTGCTGTGATGATGGTGGTGGTGGCGGTGTGTGCACGATGCACTGATGCATGCAATGCAAAACATTGTGTGTCTTTTATAGGACCATCCTCATCATCATCATCGCTGTCACTATAAAGCAATAAAATCATATCTCACAGTTGCCATCAAGAATGGTCATTATTATCAAACTTGTAACTAAAAAAACTGTGTTTGCAAGCATGCATGCATGCATGTATGCAGCAGGTCGCTATTTGTTGTTGACCTAATGGATCAAATTATAGTGGTGGTGGTGGGAGCAAAATACAAGAATTTTCAATTTTAAACCAACAAAACACAAAAAACACTTTATAAAAAATGTACATGGGAACATGAAATATTACTCATGTCTTGTTCCGACTCCGACCCGATATATTTTGTATTCGTTCAGCTTGGTCGGAAACGTTGCTGTGGGTCTTCTTTTTTTACTTGAACACTATGCTTCCTTCCTGGATAAGATTACAGAGCCGGAACTAAAATGGCGTGAAGAATATCATGGAAAAAAGGAAAATAATAATAATAATAATGATAAAAAATGAAAGGGTTTGTCAGGAACAAATATGGAAATATTACAAATGAATGGTACAGACATGGATAATATATTTGAGCTAGAGCATGTGTGTGTGTGGTGAATGGGTGCATAGTGCTTATATTGTTACGTACCATAGAAAATATATTGGGGGGAAAATGCATTCACCAACAATCAGTGCAATAATGGCAAAGCTACATTCATGGAAAATTATTTCCGCTTTATCAGTCACCATATTTGTATAATTTTTTTTACTGGTTTCTAATGCTTGACATTCATTTCTTTACAAAACAACTTTTACGGTCTGGTTCAAAATTAAAATTAACTTTAACAATGAAAATTTAGTTGTTAATTAACTTTAAACTGAAATCCGAGAAGAGGTTTTGACGCAATCCCAAATTTTACGAAAACTCTTCAAATTACTGAGATACAAGTAGTACTCTACTGAAAGGAGATGTGTTCGTAATATCCCACCCTCGTGTTCTTGTGTTGCTTTCATCCGCAAAGTCACAGAAACCCGTGCCTTGCGCAAAAAAATGTTTAGGAGGATAACGTAGTAGGACGCTATAATCACAACTGAAAATAAAAAAAAGAAAAGCTCTTAAAGAGAGCCCTCAAGGCGTGGTTTTGACTTTGCCCTCACTCACACCATCTCAGCAGCAGGCAAGCCCGAGCCTAAAAAAATGTTTTTCCTTTTGTTGTAGAAAACATATATTGTATATATAGATTGCGTATATTATACATATTTACGACTTTTTTCAGAGCTGATAATAATGATCATGACACCAGCATCGTTTCACACGAAGCAGCAGTGTGCGTGTCTTGTATATAGGTAGTTCTAAACATTATTACTTTCTGTCTGTGAAGTGAGTTACATTTTTTTACGATTTCAGTCTGTGTAAAAAAATGAGTACACTTTTGCTAAATTTTTTACATTTTCGTCATTTGGCAACGTTTTAAAGTTCAACTTCATGACAGACAAGAAGGGCAATCACGGCATGGGTGCTTCTCTATATCTGTAGTAAGTAGTAATAACGACAAAGAAATGGAAAGGTTTTTTTTCATATCTCATTTTTTACACCGGTTTTAATGTCGTATTGTTCCTTTAACACTTTTTTTTAGAAATCAAATTATGTACCTAAGCATAAAAAGGAATAATAATCCCTTAAGCCATTGCTTTAAGTAGTAAAGTTGGTTTAAA
>JAHZMT010000499.1:0-28425 GCA_027743785.1 Sinhomidia bicolor
GCATGTATGTCGTCGTGCGTTTTTGTTCATTGCACAGAAAATGCACGGGAAACACAAATACATACATTTAACCTAAAAAAATATATTATTATTATTACGGTTACATAAAAAACAAATGAGTAACTCCGTTAGAAAAACATTTTCACTTGATTTTGTAGAGAGGAAATGCAAAAGATTTAAAATTGAGTAGGAGAAACAAGTAATTATAATATTCTCTTTTTTTTAAAATTAAGCAATTATGCTTAAAGTTAAATGTTAAAGATAGATTAAGGAGTGAGGTGTCCGTTACATCACTCTTGAAACCTGTACGCCAAGAAAGTATTATAGGATCTTGTGCCAACTCGAACAGTAATGTATCATACGATGACAAGGGATTAAAATAAAAAAAAGCCAACTCTCTGTCAAGAAAATACTACCACCCCCACAATAAAAGCAGAAACCTGCGCATCATCACCACCACTACCACAGTGTGTTATGGGGATTAGATTGCAAAAAATATACATATAAAAAAGCAGGTATTTACTACACCCCAATATCTGTCAAGAAACAGGTATGGGTGCGATGAACCTAGACACTTTATGAACTTATTATTGTTATTATTGTATCTTATGCGCTGGTTACAACTAACAACTGATAAGGTACACACTCAACTATAGTGTGAGTATTTGTATAATAATACGTGTCATTGGATTTTCATTTTGCAATATGCATTTGCTCTAAATTTAAATCACATAATTTATATCAACGTCACCCATCTGATTGCATCCTCCACCACACAGTAGAGAGTTGATCCAATTTTTGAGACAGAAATGCTTTTAAATTGGCATGATGCACACACTATTGCTCTTCTCACTTGTTGATTTTTTTTCTAGGAAATTAAGATGCTAAATTTTAATCGCCTGAACGATATGACTGTCGTCATTAGAGTTGCGGTAGGAAAGGTAGATATTAGATGGATATAAAATCGTTTGCCATAAACGATAAAAAAATTTAAATGTAAAGTTGAGGCAACGTAGTGAATTTTGAAGAATTATAACATGTCATGCCGGTTTATACAATAGCTTAACTGTAATATGATAAATGGTAATAATAATATGTAGTACACATATACGGAAAAATAAATTCTGGAATAAATAGATTAAGGTTTTAAAAAATCATTACAGTTTTAAAATTCAGAGCATATAACTATCATTAAAGGCAGTTTTAGTAATAACTACATGAAATTTTACAACTTTTTTGAAATTTGAATTTTAAAATAAAAAAATGCAAGTTGAGCAACCGATTTGTGTACAATAAAGTCATACAAATATGACGACAGAGTATTGCAGTAAAATAAACTTGACCTCATACTCACAAGAGAATGTAAAAATGGATTTTATTTACGGTACCCTAAAAAAAATCTTGACAAATCAAGAGACTGAAAAAGCGGACTGGTTTGTTCCTCAACTTTAATTCATGCTTGAAAAACAAAAATATCAAATTCACCGAATAAGGGTTGATTTACGTTTGCTCAAAAATCGCAGTGAATTTATAACTCATATCTTAATGTCATGATGAGAAAACCAAGCAAGACAAAATATTTCGTTGAAGATTTAAATGTTTTAAAAGAATAAAAAACTTTACCCGTTGAATTATCATCATTATCATAAAAGGTACGTTATACGTTTCTCATGTGTGTGGTGGATGATTTTTTTGTTTGTCGGCTTATTTTTTTGTACTTACTTGTTCAATTGCATAAAGCATACTATTAAAAGTAGAAGCAGCAATAATTATGCAGTCTTTATATCCAAATCTGGCTTACCTGTAAAACAACAAAAAATAAAGATTATTATTAATTTTCCTTTCTTTCAAAAAAATTCCGGTAGCAAATTTACATGATCAGCGACAACAAAAAAGCAGACAAAGCGATATAAGAGCGTTTTATCAATATGTAATAATAACAGCATTTCTAGTTTTACATCCTTTTCTCTTGTTATAACAAATATTTTACAGACTTAACTAGACAGCTTGTTTTGCTCATTGAAATTACCTAATATACCATATCACCGAAACAGAAAAAAATCATTCTTTTTTTCTAGTAAAAACTCTAATTGCTTGTTTACTGTTGTTATAAAAAAAGTTTACAGTCAACTCAAGTGTCACTTTGCGCATATTCCTAGAAAGAGAGAGAGAGATTGTTATGCTAGCAACATAAGTTTTGCTGTTACAAAACTTTCAAAATAATGTAATATTGTTCCCAACATAATCATCTACTACATCACCTTGTTGACTACACCATTACCAGAATAATTGTGTTTGAGTGGAGAATGGAGAACCCCCACTATAGTAGCTTTTTTTCTTTGTACTAATATTAGCGCAGCCTGCATAGCAGTAGTAGTATCGGCTGCATAAGTTCTCAACTGAAATATATAGAGACACAGCCAAACTCCAACATGATTACCACCACCAGCACCACATACACACATCTCCTATTACTGTCACAATAAAATAGAAATACCTTGTTTATTGCCGTACGGAGAACATACATAGAAAAATTCTTAGACGCTGCTGCTACTGAGAGAAAGAAAGAGAGAAGCGCAGACAAAGCCAAACTGTCTCTCCAAATTCGCTATTTATTTTTGTTCCAACACAATTTGCCGAGATATTGATACTCTAGCTAGTCTACTACTACTTCTTCTTCTTTCCTCATCATTATACATTATAAATAAATAATACTTTTACAACATGCATAACGCTCCCTCCTTCCTCTTACATAACAGCACATTATTTAGTCGGACGAGCAAAAAATTCTCCCTTGTAATCTTCCTTCTTTTCTTCCTCCTCCTCTCCTCTCTTCTCCTCGGCGCTTTATTTGGCTGGGATCCAATATCATGCGTAAGTTGAACTAAATACGACACAAGACGAGGATAAAGTATGGAGAAGCGGAGGAAAATGAGAACATGTATTTCTACTTGTTCCTTTTTTATCACTTTCATTCCAATGAAGCGAATTGTACAGTTACATGTCTGTAGGGACTATATTTTTTTTCTTCAAAAAAAATAAGCGAGAAGAAAAGTATAAATTCCGTTGCAGATCAGTGCGTATTGAAGAGAAACTACAAAAAAACATAGCGTGTATAACTCTTTATATTTCTTTATTACTGGGCTGGAGTAGATTGGCTGGTTTGGTGTTTTAAAATAAAATTCCATGTACTTCACTGGTGAGCAGAAGAGTAGATAAAGAATAATATGTTAGTTTACTGGTAGACTATTTTTTTCTGTTGCTTGCCAGCTTTTCATTACTTATTTTAGTTGAAAGTAAAAGAGGGAGAGAGAGAGAGAAGGCAGTATTTTTTTATTCTTGGTAACTCAATTTGAAAAAGCGATTTTTTTGTGTGATGACTTGATGTCTGTATTAGATTTACATTAATTCCATTTGCTACCATCACCACCACCACCACCACCAACAGTCGGCTTTTTTCAAAATTATTATTATGTAATATGCAGCAATCTCTGTACAAAACTGGTCGTTGAATTTTCCACGTTTTCTTTCTTGGAAGAAAGACAAGTTTTTTAAGGATACAACCAGCCGGATGTGAGTGGCCAGCGATTTACATAAAAGTGGTACAGACAGCACGGCTAATAATGATGATGATAAGACACCATCGCTACTTTGTTCACATAACCTGTAAGCGTACAGATTTTTTAAGGGAATATACATACATACTTTTCCTTTTATACTTACTTTTGAAAAAAAACTACGACTGGGCTCAAATTATTAGGCTTAATTGCTGATAAAAAATGATTCTGTAAGCAAGCAAGGAATGAAATCGCTTGTTGAAGTAACACGTGTCAGTAGTGAAAAAGCATCAAAGAAGAAAAAAAAATTGTACAAGCTTGGTCTATTAGCCATCTGTTGTGCTGTTGTTGAAATTGTGTGTCGTGGAACGACAACGAACCGGAATATTATTTGCCACCACGACGACAACAACAACACAGAGCCAAATGAAGAGCCACCACGAAAATTCCATACTCTCTCCCTTTCTCTCTTGTTCTGAAAGCAATTTTATATTAGGCGCCAGTGTGAAATATTGGCCAATAACTTTCCTTTTCTATTTGAATTTTCAGCAAGCTCCACATTCATTTCCATACAATGGTGCTACTTCTTCTTCTTCTCCAGTTAAAAATGGAAGTGGTGCATAAAGTTTATAGCTACACAAGAGAGAGAGAGAGAGAGTACAGCATTGCCTTCTACTATCCTTTATTGTTGGAATAACTTATGAAGTGGCAAAATGGGGATCGGGAGGGTCAGCAAGCATATTTTGTCACAGAGGAAAATATATATAGAGAGAAAAGAGGTTTTTTGGGAGGGGAATAATGTACCAACCACCACCACCACTACTACAGTTCATACATATAATCATCATCATCATCGTCATCACAGTGTACAAAATGCCGTATTCTACAGCAGCAGCAGCAGCGGTATGAACCTTGCCTACATTATAGATAGGTCACGGTCCAGTGCCCTTTATAGGCTTTTGTCACTGCTACACAGTAATATATTTAGTGCAAGGAGCTCAGCCATTTAAAGCAAGTATCGACCCAGTAGTAACAGCAGCAACACAATCCAAGCAAACGACTAGAAAGAGAGAGAGAGAAAAAAAATAGTTGTTGTAACTCCATTCTTTACGCTTCCTTTTTGGTGTTCACTGGAAATTCGAGTGGAGGAGAGAAGTGATCCAGATTCAAACTACCGTGCTTTTTTTATACTACTGCTGTGCTACTGCTATCATTACGCTTTCATCTCCATCCTGGTCTAGTTTAAAAAGCTTAGAGAGTCGTCTCCTTTTTGTAACTGGTAACTCCTTTCTGGTTCTTTAGGAGACGGGTGGAAAGGAGAGTCATCAAAGTTTTTTTTATCTTTTTAGTCCATTTGTGCGTATGCATAAAATAAAAAGAACAAGTGTCGACTCTGGGCAACCAGTTTGTATGTGTATTCAAGTTTTTCTGACTGTATTATATGTTGCTTTGCTTTTATGTGTCGGTTGTACAGTGAGAATTACTCCCACGGCCGAACCTTGTTTTAAAAACGTTAACACCACCACCACCACCACTATACCAAGTTGAGTGTACTCTCGATAAGTTGTCGTATCGCTGCTGTGGAGGATGAGGATTGAGACAAAAAAAGTGCATACGTATCGTGAATCTTGAAGTTTTTAATGGATCACAAAAGTCACCAAGCGATGTAAATCTGCCTTGGTGCATACACGACAAAGAAAATTTAAGTACAACAACAACAACAAATGACGATGCAGCCGTAAAAATAATAAAAAAATAGAAGCTGGGAATACAGTGCCTAAGCACAAGCGTGAATGAAAAAAGTAACGTTGAAAAAAAAATTATGAGTGCTACAACAACAGCTACCATTTTTGTGCATTTACTCCTTTATTCTGGATTTATTTTACATGGCTTAAAAATATCAGAAAGCATATAGGCAGGCACTACTCACAGCTAAAGCATAAAGTATGTTTTATGACTTTTGTCAGTGCATGTATTCCTTCACACTTGAGTGACTCCTGAGAAAAATTCTCCCAAGGGACTCCCCACCACCAACAATTCTCAATCTTCTCATTAGCCTTAACTTAATCACACCATCGTGTCAAATTACAAGCGTACTCACTCGCACAAAAAGTGAGTGAGAGAACGAGCACAACAGACAGAAACCAAAAAAAATCTAAGAAATGCATAACAACGTCTGTGAAATGAATATATATTCCACAGTGCAATAATATATATTTTTGCTTCTTCTTTTACACTGAAAATACAATTTTTATTTACCCAAGTATACATACATACATACATACATACTCAGCGTACACAATAACATTAACTGTTTTTCAAACAGATTTGATGACAGTCCATTTATTTGTTGAAGGAAGCCTACTGTTCAGCTACTACTGACATTTCAGACGCTGAGTACCGGCCGACCGTTCTGTCTGTTTCGTCTTTAAAAATGTGAGATGGTGTGAGCAATTGACTGAGAGAGGTTCATTTTATTAATATTATATTATTGCAACACAACATATTATTACTTTCCAAATAAATATATTATTATTATTATGCAAAATACGGAACTACAACTTTTGTGCATGTCAAAACCATCCTTATCCATTGAACGCTCACTCTTTTTTCCTTTGACCAGCATAGTATTCAGTTTACTTGTATTTGAATCGCATGAACAGCAGCAGCATCATTTCAAGAAACCATGTTATTTTAAACATGCACGTTTTGTAATGTAATGCACTAATGTGATAATCAGGATAATAGGAGGACGTGACGAAACGCAACAACATTTCTACTATAAAAAAATATATATAATCTAGATGTCAATAAACCTCCCAATAACTTCTCTTTGCAAACAATAGCCAACAGCAAATAAAACGCCAACAAGACATGTGTGTGTGTGTGCACTGTGTGCACTAATCAAAAGTACAAATGACGATGATGAGTAATAAACTTTTAGAGAGTATTTATGGGATCGCTCTGGGGATGTCCACAAGGTGACTACACACATACAAGACAAGAAGTTTTCCTTGCCAATAATTAGTAGTAATCTTAATCTATAATAATAAAAAATGCAACACAAGTAAATAAAATTAAAAGATATCATGTCTATTCTCTCTCTGTGTGTCTCTTGCTTTAATTTAAATATAATTCATTAGTATGTTGGCCTCTACACAATAAAAAAAATATATAAATTGCATCCTATTCTCCATATGACGTATGGCGATTTTTAGATAAAACACTGTTTTTTAAAACTCGCTGCTGCTTCTTACGCCATATTTTTTAAATGCCGACTTTACAATGTTGTAATAGAAATCGGATACTTGCTCGTTGTATGTATGGTGGCCTGCGTCCTATTATTACTACGAATAACACGTTCTAAAAAAGAGTCGTAAAAGAGCTGTTATCATCGATGTCGATAATATATATTTTTTTATTCTCGTTTTTTATTGCAAAGAAGAACATAATTTATTTATATAAAAAAACTTTTCCTTTCAAGTTTTACGAGATTATGATTACCATTGACATCCCATCATCATCATCATCATCGTAATGTTTTTTTTCTCAAAGAGGAGATGCTGATAACAGAATAGTAACCTTATGCCTATTATAAGGTGACCTACACGAGCTTTTGAACATATTGTCATTTTTATATAAAGTTGCTGCCCGTTTCGCATCTGCCTCTTGGTGGTTGCTTCTTCTATGATGTGGTTACAAGAAGTAGTGCTTGTGTAAGCCATAAATATATCTCTAAAAAAACGCTAAAGACGTGTGCGTCTACTACTGCGTTGCTGTTGATTGATAGGAATCTCTTCAAAAAGCTGAAAAAGTTACAAGTACAATCTTCTGTACAAAAGTCAACTCTTTTTCCCTTTTTGCCAGCTCATTAACCAAATCAGCATGGTATATAAGTTGACTTAAAAAGTTCACTAAAAGGTTTACTTGTGCTTGTAGCAGCAGCAGTGGTAGTAGTAGAACAGAGACGAGTGCGGGTTTGTGCCCTAGCACGTTGACGTGTACAAAAACGAATGATGCAAAAGTCGCGTAATAGCAATTCTCTACCGAATAGGATGATTATTATTATAGATATTGGATGATAGCTACCTCCAAAACCTCCAGTTTGCAACTGTTATCATTCCTTCTAGTCACTGCTAGTAGTAGTAGTAGTAGTAGTCGCTGCTATCATTGCATTGCAACAGCAGTTGCAAAGTAGTCTCCATAAATATACATGTATACATTTTCGCTTCTCTGAATTATGAAATTTGACCATCTGTTGTCGTCGTCGTCGACGTTGTTGCTGTGTGCTCCAATATAAATGAATCTTGGCACAAAATGCAGAAAAAGTAGTGTGTCAGGTGGGTAAGCTACATACATACATACATACATACATACCTACACACATCTAACTGATATACTCACTCGCAGGTTACTTTGCAAAGTAGACTATATAAGCTATATATATACGCTCTGCTTGGTACTGGTACACGATCAAATTCCACTTTTAAAAAATATTACGAAACAATTTGGAACAACCCATTAAGCTTCATAAACTATCATCATCATATTTCGCTTCTCTGAATTATGAAATTTGACCATCTGTTGTCGTCGTCGTCGACGTTGCTGCTGTGTGCTCCAATATAAATGAATCTTGGCACAAAATGCAGAAAAAGTAGTGTGTCAGGTGGGTAAGCTACATACATACATACATACCTACACACATCTAACTGATATACCTACTCACTCGCAGGTTACTCTGCAAAGTAGACTATATACACTCTACTTTGCTTGTACACGATCAAATTCCACTTTTAAAAAATATTACGAAACAATTTGGAACAACCCATTAAGCTTCATAAACTATCATCATCATCAAGAAAAGCTGTTGTTACTGGATAAAGTTTTAAAACGTACTCTGCTCTTGATTAAATGAAAGCCACCACTACAATGATATAGAGAATACTTACCTATTATACATGTATACGTATCTTTACTGCCTACGTATGTATAATAATTGATTCTCTAATAATATGCGTTCTACTCTCCCTTTAAAAACAACATCATTATTTTTTATCCTTTTTTTCACTATCATTTACTTTTCCCCTGTTTGCCTGTTGTATCAATTACTTAAGGATGAGTAGCAGCAAGCAGGGCTTTTTATTTGTCCTTCTCCTCCTCCACCTCTTCTGCTGCTATAGAGACTTGTCTACTTGATCCATTTAAAAATCCACAGACTTAGCCCACTCGTGCATGCACGCATACATAATTTTATTACTTCTTCATCGATCCATCCCTTCTCTCTGTCTGTCTCTCTCTCTTTCTCTCTCCCTTCCGTCCTTCAGGCTATCATCTTGTATTTAAATAGTAATTATTCAAAAATTTGACAGATAAAAATGCAAATTACAACATTCATCATTCTCCCCTTCTCCATCCAGTATGTATACCCAATCATTTTCATCATCTGTATTAGTATACATGCCCATTACGATGACATTATTTTTTGGTAAGTGAAGAAAATATGGCCATAATGTCATTTATTTATTCTATTAGTGTTACACTTTAAACAAGTAGAGCATAATATATTACGCTTCTATTATATCCTCCTTCTTAGCTTCACTTTTCACCCTTTAAAAAATTATACTTTTGATGTGGCTCGGTTGAATAATATTGGATCATGGTTTGTTGGAGCTGCTTGCATATAAAATAACTCTTGCTTTTTCCAAGAAACTCCGGACAACCACCACCGCCAAGACTGCTTGAAAGTGAAAGTCAACCGTCGCGTCAGCATACATACATACATAAATACATCCATACATTTTTATGGTACTGTTATAAAAATAGTTCAAGTAGAGTTTCGTGCCTACTTACACCAACATGCATATACACACACAGTTGTTATATTATACGCATCCTCCTCGCCCGTGCCAAAAACTGGTTGAAAGAGAGAGAGAGAACCAAGTTTGCTTGGGATGCAGGAAAAGTGCTCGTATGTCATCAATTGAAATTTATGGCTGCCAATATGGGACAATTTATGAACCTTTAAGCACTACACTGTCACAAAAGCCCGGCTCAACGCCTCGAGTACCAACCAACACCATAGCCACCACCACCACCACCAGTGCCACCACCACGGCTGCCACCACGTTAAAACTCTCCTCTCAACAAGGCAGGAGACGCAAACGGATCTCCTTATTTTGTCTATACATGTAGATAGTATAAAGCTTTAAATACACTTCGACTTAACCGTCCTTTTAGAATACGTAAACAAGCCTGTATAATAATAATAATAATGCGAATAAGGTTTTCTCAGGAAGAAAACTATCCGCGTTCCCTGCTCCCAGTGTCACTCACTCTTCCAATCAGTCTGAGAGAGAGAGAGAGAGAGAAAAGGAGGATGCAATTAGAATCCATTTAAAAAGAGCATCAGAGTCACAGACAAGAAGATAAAGAAGGAAGGAAACCTTTTCTCTCTCTCTCTACTTCTCATTTCAGTATGCTCACGCTGGTGCTATGCTGCTTGCAGCAGCAGTCGGCACACGGCATCCAAGTCAAAGTCAAAAGAAGAGAGAGTGAGCGAGTGCGAGAGAGAAGAGTAAGCTTCTTGCGTGAAATTTATAGTTTGAGCCAACTGAGGAGCATGCTATGAAAGAGAAGAGAGAAATCTCCCCAAATTAAATTATGAGCAGTCCATGCTAATGTGCTGTATGAAGAGTAAAACAAGAAAGAAAGGAGATGAGGCTCTACACTTTTGTGAATGTGTGTGCGTTGGCTTACTAGCGAGCGACTAAACCTGGGAGAACGAGAAGGAAGACAAGGATAGAAAAGACAACGCTGCTGCTCTGCCGCTTCTTTTTACTTGGTGTCAGGGCAGAGTGCTAGCAAAAAGTAAGTAAACCCGAGTAATGCTTTACGTTAAGTAAATCCGTTAGTCTGCTCGGCCTTTTTTTCTCTGAGCAGAGCGAGCAAACAGCTTAATATAACGGACTATTATAGAAGAGCATGACACTCTGATGCTTCTTTTGCTCTTGATGACGGGAAATAATATTATTATTACGTAATACTAGCACCGCCGCCACCACCACCACCGTTTTCTATATACCTACCTCCTTAGTGCCTCCTTTTTTACCCGTATGCCTACTTCTTCTTCCACTTAATTTTCTGCAATATTTTTTCCACTTGAATTTTATGTGTAAAAAAATATTTTTATGATGGAATAATAATGAAAAGAATGCGTTATCATTTTCCCCGACAAGGGTGGCTGCTTGCCGTTCCTTTTTGCTAAGTATATACACTGTGTCAAAAATATGCTTTGTATTACGCCTGTGTGCACTAATGAAGTAGTTTTTTTAATACTAGACACTTACATACACGCCAGACCCATATAATAATCATCACTGACATCCAATGTTGCGAGTTGGTTGCCAGCACTGATTTTTTTATTCCATCTAACGACAATAGTTATTCATCCAGTTTTGGATTAAAAGACACACCAACCCCGTACACACACACAATCTAACCAAACCTATATCCAGTAAAGTATAAAGTGAGGGAGAAGTCTGGTAGGACTTTTTCAAAGCGGTCTAGGAACGACGGTTGGCCTAGTTGAATAATGCAGTAGGAGAGGCAGAAGGAGCTCCATCCATTCAGTCATGTCATGTCTCTCGTCAATTAAGAGACTCCAGGACAGGGACAGACTCTATAATTCCATTAAATGATGATGCTCCTCTCTCTCTCTCTCTCGTTTCTTGTGTGACGACGACTACACACAGTCATGACGATGATGATGACAATGACTGGAAAGAGTGGAAGCTTGGCTCATTCATATTGAAAAGTAGAGTAAACTCGCCAGCAACTCAACAACGCATTTTATAATATTTTACTAGTTTCATCCTCCCTCTCCTCCTCCGCTTCTGCCATTCCTCCGTCACATTTTTTCACCATCCTTTACAAAAAAAAACAAAGCAAGCGGCAGTGGCAGGCAGCACAGTGGTGGTGATGGCGGTGATGTTATGGTGAATGAATGGTTGCAAATAAATGCGAAACGCGTCTGACGAAAAAGACATGCATATAGTTTCTGCCTGTGTGCCTTTCCGTTTCAACCTCATCTTTTTTTTGGGTAAAGATGGTTAAGAATATGCATATGTTTCTCCAGAAAAAAAATAAAAGAGGAGAAACGACATTTTAACGCTATTGCATCATTATTACGTTAGAGATCCATCCATCCAGCCAAAAAAAACAGACACAAGACGACCTATGGCATGTTCTCTTTACTTTTGTTGTCTTGTGTGCGTGCTCCGTCTGTTATTATTTCCATGTTTGTAAGTGTGTGTGTCTCAAATATAAGTGTATGTTGTAGGAAACGTTCTCAAAAACCCAAGTATACATTTTATATTCTTATTTTTTGCAAAAAAAATATGAAAAAATGTAAACTGGTATAGTTCTCGGAGAAACATCTTTTATGTGTAAAGCAGGTTGGATGATAAAAAGCACTTTTCATATTTTTTTACCCTTCTTTTTTTCTCATCTCATAAGCCTCGTCTTTCTTTTTTTCTTAACGTCAATTTTTTATGATAAAAACGAGCAAAAAAAATAAAAAAAGTACAGAAAAGAAGGAAAAATATTATTATTGCTGGGTAGTGGTGGTAATAATAAACGTGGAAGAAAGACAGATACACACAGTATTTGTCATGAAGACAGCAGACAGTAGTAGTAGTAGTGCCTTTGCTGCATGCAAAAAAAAAACTCGGCTTCCATGCATCCATCTAGACAACACACACACACACGGTATTTTGTTCCTTTTTCCGTTTTTCAAAAATCCAATATTATTCTTCTGCTTTTTTGCTGCTCTCTTCTTATATCAGTCGTTGTTGGTTCTGGGAAGTAACCAGCTGCACCCAATTTGCATGCAACGTGCTAACTCTTCACTCGTCTTCTCCCCAGCCAGCCAGCCAGTTTTTTTGCACTGTGTGTAGAAATATGTAGACTTTTTTGGTAGCAATGAGATGTCTAAAACTAGAAATTGGAGAGAAGGCATTAAGATAGAAGATAATGCGAAAAAAGGATAAAAGGCAGTAGCAAAGTACAGCCTCTTTGAATAAGAATACACGTACAACACATTCTTTCTTTTTTTTGGAAGAAGACGAAAAAAATTGAGAAACCAGTTCATGTCCAGCCACAATGTTGTCTACGTACATTGTAGAAACTTTTTCTCTCTTCTTCTTCTTTTGAAAATAAAATCCAGTTTGCAATCTGCATAGCCTCTATATCTCTGTTTGATTTTTATATTGTAATAAAAAGGCAAAAAGGGGAAAATAAAAAAAGAGAGGAGCTATAGCTCTCTGAGAGAAACCAACAAAAAGTAACAAAGTAGTAGCAAGTGGCAGGCAGGCATCCAGCAGCAACAATAATAATAACAACAGTTGTGTATCCGCGTTGTTTTTAATAATATGTGTGTATAGTGAGTAGAGAGGGAGAGAGGTAAGAGGTAATAGGCATGCCTAAATAGATTACTATACACCATCATCCCGGTTGCGTTTTCAAAGAAAAAGTCGTAACAGATGCACTTGTGCGGTTTGGAATAGCGTTGTTTGGTTTAAATCCTGTTTTTTCCCTGTACACATCTCCCCCGTCCAGCAACAGCAGCAGAAGCAGAACAAGTTGCTCAGTTTAATTGATCTATAAAGTGTTGGGCTGACCACAACCAAAAAATATAATAGGTATTGTTTTGTCCAGTCAAATGAGCTTGAAACATGCAACACTGTGAAAGACAGAGAGAGAGAGAGGTTGCATACCTGGTTGTAAATATAAAAGAAAATGTGCTGCTGTGCTTCGATGAGGACTCATGAACAAATTATTGGAATTCTCTCTCTCTGAGAGAGAAAAAGTATTTTGGGATTGCATGCAGCATGCACGCATATCCATTTTATTATCAAAGTTCACATCATGTGGCAATCGACTAGACTGAATTTTTTTAAAAATCTCAGTTGACTTTTGTATAAATGAAAATAAATACATATTTATAGATAGTATAATCCTTTCACTTGATCCAAGATGAAGAACAGCCAGAGGCATTACTACTACTGGTTAAAAACAAAAAAAAACCAATTCATGGAACAAAAATGCTCTCATGAATTACCTAACATAACATAGGTATTACATTGCAAAAAATCACGCTGAACAAAAACGAGAGAAAAGGGATCTCTGAGAAAATCTCGGAAAGGATAACAATAATAATAATATAAGTTACAAATGCTCTCACGAATTACCTAACATAACATAGGTATTACATTGCAAAAAATCACGCTGAACAAAAACGAGAGAAAAGGGATCTCTGAGAAAATCTCGGAAAGGATAACAATAATAATAATATAAGTTACATACAGCTGTTATGCTGTTACTTACTACTGGACAACGCAGAATGAAGTGGAAGCAGAAGAAAAGAAAACGGATCAAATGGAGTATTAGACAGAACATGAAAAATGTATTGAAAAGAAAATTCCAACTGACAGATTGTGATATGAAAGAAGGCTATTTTCGCTCTTCTTGAAATACAGAGATAATAACAAAAAAGAAGAAGAAAAACAACACGGATGCGCTACACGTCAATATAAAGCTTGTATATACTAGTAGCAGTACATTATTGAATGACATGATGATGACGACGACGACGAAGATGATGCTGCTGATGATGATGACAATGGCAAAAAGTATCTAATTTCTGGAAGTACGACTCTCTCATTCTCTCCACGTGTACGTGAAACAACTTGAACTTATAAAAAAATAAGGAAAAAAATCAAAAAGGTGTACAATGACAAATACATGCTCAGCATCGCAACTACACTGAATATTACATTTGCTAGACAAGTTGGTCTTTTCTAATTTTCTTTTATGATGAAAAAGTCTCCGTAGCATTTTTTTTCTACTTCCAAGAAGACTATTATCATCATCTAAACA
Source organism: Sinhomidia bicolor (assembly GCA_027743785.1). NCBI lineage: Eukaryota > Metazoa > Arthropoda > Collembola > Entomobryomorpha > Entomobryidae > Sinhomidia > Sinhomidia bicolor. Next base: position 14,493 of record JAHZMT010000499.1, read on the forward strand.
TAGTAGTAGCACTGCTACTTACTGCTGCTGCCACAGCAGCAGTAAACGTCTATGTGTAAGCTTGATGTGGTGATATTATTATTAAGCCATTATCTTTTCCTAACAATCATGTAATATTATGTAGCGTATAGACAAGGTATATACACAAACACATTTTATTTAGGTGATGGTATATATATTATAGTCGCTGCCATACAAAAGAAAACAATCATATTATGCCGGTTTTTTTAGTCCCTGTAACATAGACACAATGACAACAACATGAGAAGAGAAAAAAAGTTTCTATATTTTTTTGCCGTTGTGCAATATAATATGTCAGCAGCGAGTGATGGAGGTTATTAGATTTTCTCCTGTCTCCCTCTCTCTTTCCTCGCTTGTCATGTGCTAACTCTTTGCTGCTGCTCAGTTTTTTTTGGGCTGTGTTCGAAACACCTATCACACAGGCTGAAATACGAGAAACATGGAAGCATTTTCCTTGTTGTAGATGAAAACACATACCAGCAACAGCGTACAAAATATATATATATATGTGCAATGAAAAAAAAGAAACACAAACAACAACAGATTCTGGTGACACCAACAACGAAAGCACAGCTCTGTTGTTGGAAAAAAAGCTCTTGTGCTTTTTTTTTCTTTGTAAAAAAATATGTACGAGAGAGTCTACTGACTTGTTGTTGTGATGGTGATAGTATTTTTATGTATGTGTATATATAGGGGCGACATGTAAAAGACAGGAATGATATGAACACAACTGTATATTATGCCGTATGTTGTTGTAGTTTTCATTGCGAGGAAGAAAGAGAACAGGAGAAAAGAGAGAAAGACATGCAATATATCTGTGCAAGAGAGAGAGAAGAGAGAATAAGAGTGTTTTCCTGCTGGAGCTGCCATGTGGAACAAGCACCGGATATGCATTGTGCTACTTTGCTGCACTAAAGAAAGCCTCCTCGCCTGCCGTATTTGAAGGTAGAATATACTACTACTGGATATCATATTCAAGGGTGATTGTTGACTTTTAGAAAATTAGACGCAATTCAGAATTTAAAAGAAATCGTGGAAATTGCTATATCAGTACATTGCCATTGCCGAATTCGATGCTCAAAGGAAATATTTCGAGATACGACTTTGCTTGCTATTTAGGATAACAAATGTGTCAGATTAAAAAAAAAGATTTACAAATATGATAGTAAAAGCGTAGGCACAACAATGTTTGGAGATCCATTCGCGTTAAGTTGTACGGTTTTTGAAACAGGATTAGAGAAATAAAAAATATTTTGCTTTTCGAGATTATTATTTTATTGATGTTGTAATGCCTAGCTACAACAGTATTAGGTATATCATTTCTTTCTTCCCACATTAGTAGAAACACTGATCGAAACATTAATAAGGAATAATTTATGAGTATGCAATTACCAATAAAATACTTAGTTGGCAAAATGTAAAGCAGCAGTACGATATGCTGTCTAATTAGCTTTTTAACAAGAGCCTATACACCATCATTCAGATGACTACATACATAAATTACATAATGTCTACCTATATAGCAGTTATGTATAATAATATGCAACAAGGCACGTAATTTTTTTTTCAGCTCATCCCAAAATCCCCACAAAAGTAGAAACTACATTGCCCAAGCGAGTAAAACAATACCACTACTACCTACATGTTTCTACTAAGTTTGGCAATTAATGACTCTGCTTTTCTCCTCCTGTGAAGGAAAGCAGCTCCAGAAATAATGATGAGAATGACAAGCAAGCAAAAGCAAGCCCGTCCACAAATCCAATTCAGTAATGATCATCATATGATGACTATGAGGAGGAGAGTACTAAAGAATAAAACGTGCATGTTGGCAGAAGGAAAGGAATACAATATCCTTACACACAAATCTCCCTCTTTCGTTTCACGCAAAAAAAAATTATTTACCTCTACTCTGCTGGAAAATGTATAACAGAAAGAGTGAGTAGTGAGGACAAAAACCCTTTCGGCTTATCACTACAGTGATCACAGTACCGTGTCATGTAGATAGTAATAAAATGAAATGGTGGCTGTAGTGGTGGTGGTGGTGGCAGTAGTAGTAAAAATGGCAAGGCAAGATAGTAAAGTATATTGTCAGGGAGTATAGGTATGTACCTATGTATGTACATTCGTACGAGGAGAAAAAGCCAGGTCGTATATTTCATCATACTTATTTAAGTTAATATGCTTCTTTGCAAACTAAGATTTTTGCCAGATGGCACATACCTACAATAATATGTTGTAGTATTTTATTCCACCTTTTCTCTATATCTTCTTGTGTCTGTTTTCTAGAAACCAATATGCTAGTAGCATCTTTACTTCACAAGAAGAAAAATAATAATAAAATAATAATATAAAAATGCACAGCGAAAAACTTGATTTTCCAGTTCATTGGGTTATTAACATGTGTTCGGTCCGGAGAGAGAGAGAGCAGAAAATGAATATCAAAACAGCACACAACCTAAAAAAATATATTTCACTCTTGAGTCTCATCATTCACTTCTTCGGGCTAACTAGCAAAATGCCATTATGATTTGAGACTATGAAGCCCTCCATATATAATATACTACATGTATTGACCAAGTTTACTAGAGCAGAAGATTACTCACAATAATGCAAAGTAGATGGATACTAGAGGGTGAGAGCTTATATTATATGCTGGCTGAAATGATGTTGCAATTGTGATATCACCTGCATCCGACCAAACTCATTTACTTTCTGATGATGAGTTTATGTCGGATCGAAACCAAAGAGGTAGGTAGGTAGGTAGGGCTTTTTCTGGGTCTACCTCTTCTTGTCAGTTGAACTTTACGATAGTTTTTACGTATGCATGGCAGCGACGAGAATCAAAAGAAGAGTAAGTTTTATTATGCGTGCCCTGGAGCATCAGACTCACGGAGGAATATACACATATAAAAAAGCTAAGCTATATAGCTGCCTACATAATAGATAGCGAACGCAACAACAACAACAGCAGCAGTGATGGAATAGAGATGACAGATAACAGCAAAAAGCAATATGGACCATATTCAACGAAAGTACTTTTTAAACGAGGCTAGAATACAAATTGCAAATAGGAATGGCACGCAGAAAATGAAAACACAATCAAAAGAGAGGGCTGCTGTTATGTTGTGGTGGTTGTAGTAAGGCAGTAATAATATATGTACACACACTCTGGAGTCAAATGATACTATCTGTCAGTGGATAAGTTACGACATTGCTGCTGCTACACCACATAAATGTACGCCATTATTCAATGAAAATATTTCTTCTTTTTTTCATGTTCTTGTTCTTCCGAGATGAATGAGGTGTGCAATCTCACGACACGGCTGAAAACAACAGCAACAAAAATAAAATAAAAAATTCCCTGGCTAAATGTAAATGAGATGATGAGATGAATGCCGTTGCTGTGTCTGTCTGTCTGTGTGTGTGTGTGAGAAAGTAATTTTCAATGGTGTATTGATTACATCGAAATTTATTGCAAATACATACACAGCGCAAAGAAGGATTATTATTGGCCATGTTCTGTGTAGATGGTGAGTGAAGATAAGCCAAGCAAGTTGAAGAAAGTGACGATAATGATACTAAAATGGCACGACAAATGACACGCCAAAATTGAATGCTTCTTCTACCACCACTGCAAAAAAATGTATTAAATCTCTGCTTAAAAATCGGTAATGCTTGAGGTAGAGCTGCTGCATGTGTCTTATTTTTTTTGTTTAAAAACATTTAATGAATTTTGAATTGCATGGATGCTACTTTAATGAATAAAAGGAGCTTTTAAAATCTGTCAGCTTGTTTTTCACGCACGATACGCGCATTTTTTTATAACTTGCTGTTTTCCATGCACTTTTTCTGTTTTTGCTTTTTAACTATACATACTAAATTGCGCGTTTACATAGTTTAAATTTTCTTTTCAATTGTTGTCATCGTGACTGAGATTCATCACGATTTTACATTTTGTCACTGTTCTTCTTTTTGATTATCCACATTACTTTTTTTCCTCTCTCAAATTGCCAATTAGTGAAACTGTATGAATGAAGATGGATAATCAAGCAATATGTCAAATGGAGATTATCAGAAGTTGAAAACTACTACTGCGCAACTTATTTTTAGAAGAGCAACTCACTTGCATATCTTGTATTATAATTTTCAACAAAAACAATAAGATTCCGTAGTAAATGCTTGAAATGGTACTCAATGGAAAGAGCAGTGGACGGTAGTAACGATGATAACAACAATGACTTGCTAATAGGCAAAAGCAGTAAAAAAAGAAAGTAAAGTAAAACGAAGCAGCCTATTATTTCCCACTACTTCACGTTTCCTTCATTCATCTAAACTTTTAATCTGCACATTCCTCTCCACAAATATACATACAAGTTGGAAAACAAGGCAGAAAGAGGAATAAAAAAGGAACACTTTTGCTAAATTGATTATTTTTTTTAAACAGTCACAACGTATTACATTTATTGCATCTTCAGTTTCACCATCTTAACCTTTTCAGCGTATACCCGTTTTTATCAACATTTTCCCTCTATTGATAATAGCGATGCACAACAATGCATGCTTTTTTATATTGAGAAGCATGCATACATGCACACATTGTTAATAAGCCTTTACGCAATTTCACTGCAGGTTTCATGGGCTCTCTGGTAGTGCTCTGTTGATTTAGTCGTATAATAGTAATGGCAATAATAAGAAGTGAAGAGACAAGAAGACATTTTGTGGTTTGACATGATCACCAGCATAATAACCTCACCCTTGGCACTGTCGCATGGTCGACTCATAATGGGAAACTGAAAAGTGGTGGAAGTTTAGGTAGAACGAAAAGAAACCGCACACCATCATTATTACCGCCGCCGCACGATGAGATGAGGAATATGATGACGATGATGACCCTGCTCTTTCGGTTTGGAGAATCGGAGCTCTTGCAGATATAAAGCAGAAAAGTGCTGCTACTGCTGATTTTCTACTACACTTCAATAATAATCATCATCGTCATCGGTAGTATAATTTGAAGATGAGGTTTTCCTCTCCCGATACTTTTGCGCCACACACATACACACATTCACATGATATGGTTCACGAAACTCGGGAAAAGGTATGAACTCAGCTTTATTCTTTAATGGTTTCGTGAGCTTATGAGCAGCAGGTCACAATAATAATTTAAAGGAAAAAAAGAAGATGATCATCATGAGGATGATGATGATGGTGATGATGCGAGGCAGAGAAGATGACAAACCACCTAGGCCATCGTGTAATGTCAGCATTATACGATGAAAATGAATGAAGAAACCCCAAAGATTATACGCGTTACATCATAATATACCTACCAACACATACGTGGCTCTAGCAGATAAAGTACGGCTCGGGTTAAGTAGCGTTCACGCTCTTGTGTTTGCAAAAAAAGCCACAAAACGAGCTGGCAAAAAGCGTTTTCCATGATCCGCCAACAGCAAAACAGCTTCTGCTGCCGTCGCCGCCGTTGCTGCCGCTCGTTTTGCACTTTGAGCGCAGATTAATAAATGCTTCTGCATATAAAGTACACATGCCTACATGCAGATGTGTGGCCTTATGGCAAAATAAAAGGAGTGAGATGAAGAGTAGAAGCCACAAATATATGACATTATTATATCCATGCAGACTCATAAAAAGAAAAAAAGGGAAAACACACACGCCATCCAATTTTCACTCTGTGTTTTTTTGTAGGCAAAATAAAAGGAGTGAGATGAAGAGTAGAAGCCACAAATATATGACATTATTATATCCATGCAGACTCATAAAAAGAAAAAAAGGAAAAACACACACGCCATCCAATTTTCACTCTGTGTTTTTTTGTGCTTCGTAAAAAAGGAGAATGTGAGGGAACACATACGTACGTACATATTTATTTACGTCGTGGTGCCGGTGTTGATGGCACAAGGTGTAAAGTTAAAAGCTTTACAAAATATGAGAATGACACACGTCGTGTGAGAGAGGATGATAAAAAATGAAAAGAAATTGCAACTAAATTATCTGCTCTATATTTCTCTCTCTCTCTCTCTCTCTCTTTCTCACAAGCTTTTTGCTTTCTTGTCTAACTGAGCGTGTGAGTGTGCTAATATGATCATCATAACGATAACGATTCTTCTACAGAAGACGATGATGTGTTGATATGTACACTGGGTAGATATATAGTGCGATGATGATATGGCTTTCAAAAATAGAGAGAAAAAAGAGAACCGCACAGACAAACAAATGACATCAATTCATCGTCCGCCTGTGCTGATGATGTTCACCTGTGTCTTCACTTTCCTGTGTGCCGTGCGTAAAGTGAGGTTTTGAACTAGTGGAGTGGTGGTGGCGGTGGTAGTAATATAAAATGTGTCATTCATTTTGCAAAGAGACAACATAATGGAGTATGAATGGCGTACAAGAAAACAAAGATCACACGACGACGACACGACAAAGAAACCACGAAGCCGAGTCGAAAGGAATATGTACCTGTGAGTAGGTAAGAAATCCGCCATTTGGTTGAGTAAGTTGTACGGTTGTTGACTCTACATACATATGCTTTNCACGACAAAGAAACCACGAAGCCGAGTCGAAAGGAATATGTACCTGTGAGTAGGTAAGAAATCCGCCATTTGGTTGAGTAAGTTGTACGGTTGTTGACTCTACATACATATGCTTTGCACAAACAACCCTGCGCTGCTAGTAAAAAGGTAAGTAGGTATAAGCTTGTGTGCGATGTTTATGCTGCTGCTGCTGTGGCCCACATTTTCCCTTGAAGAAATTATTGCAAAAAAATAAAGTTTATTCTTCTTCCTTTCTGTTGTGAAGATGAAAAGGAATGAATCAGTATTCTCATGTCATCCCATTATACACCTGCCCACGCTTCACTCTAAGCTGTCAAAAAGGGATTTTGAGTTTAAAGCTTGCATCCATATAAAGTAATAAATTTATGTGCTTATTTAAAACCATGTAATGTAGTAACAACCTGCATTCTCTCTCTCTCGAGCTCGAGCTCGTTCTTCAAAAGCTCATTTTCATTTCACTTTCCAAGTTCGTGGCTAAAATCATCAGCATAATAATAATAATAATAGCATATTGCATCTTCATGAATAATACGATTAATTTTAGTAGTAATAATAAGATTTTCAAAATTATAGAAGATTCTCATGTGCACTTTATCATACATAAAAAATTAGTGCGTACACTGCACTGCGTACCGCACAAGGACAGGTGAAATGTGAAACTTTGAAACTGTCATATTTTGTCCCAAAAAAACGAGAATACTCATACCACATGTAAAGGACAATGGACTCTCTCGTCTCATAGTAACATTGCATAGTTCACATGCCACAAACTCGGCAAGAAATTGAGTTTTTTTAAAAATGTATAAAAAATGGTTTATGTTCTTGTCCTTCCGTCCTTCTCTCCCACTAATAACCAGTGTATTTTTTCTTAATTACTTATTATTATTACCTGTGCTGACTTGTAGATCAAATTTCCTTCCTTTAAAAATAATAATTACTTCTTGCTTTCATTCTTTTCTTTAAAAAAATAATTACTAGAATAATATCCTCAAAAGAAAGCACAAGATTTTTTTTAATTTAGCAAAAAGGTCATCAAGTCGACACGGGTATCATTCATTCAAAATTGAATACAGAGAGTCAGCACGAGCTCCAAATCTAATTTAAAAATGCACCGAAAACAAAGCATTGCTATTGCTATATGCTGCATTTCTATGCGGATGACAAGGACAAGCTCACCAAAAAGTAGTGAACGTTTTCAACTAATAACACTAACGGTTTATTCAACAGGCAGCTAATCTACAAAGGAACGTTTATTATTTTTACAGTTTCTCTTCTAAAATGGGAAAATGCGAATGAAAAATGAATGCAGAGTTGAAGGTATAGGAAACATCTCATCTATTCAGGGAATATATTATTATATTCTAAAGTAGAGACATGGCAGCAGCAGCAGAGAGAAAGAAGAACGACATCATCGTAATGGTGACGTTATTTATAACTGAAAATGAATTGTGACAGCGACACGTATTTGACAAATGTAGACCTCCTCGAAAGTCTCTTACTCCTTTGTTGTGTTTGCTATACTTAGCAAGGTAGTTTCTGTGTATATATTTATGTTATTCACTTGAGAGAAAGGAAAAAAATATACAACAACAACAACATTACCTCACCTTCTCTAATGTAAAAATGACAATGCAAAAGGCATTTGACATGCACACACAAAACTCAACATCTATCTACCCATTCATTTTTTTACTTTGTAAATTGTTGTGTGTTTTTTTGGAAGAGAAGCTCAACGTATTCATTCATTCATTCTATTCTTCAAAGCACTACTACTACTACTACAACTTTTTTTCTAAAAAGGAAAATATTTTCCAGAGAGTGTTTTTGTGTATATATTTTTTTTTATTGTTTCGAGGTGAAGGGGGAAATGTGTGGGTTCGATGGACATTTATAAACAGAAAATAGACAAAGTCAGAGGAAAACAAGTGGATTCCATTATTTGGAACTTTTATACCTGTCAAACATTCTCTCCTTCTCTCTCTTTCCCGATATCCAAACGTTTGTAACATGTCAAGTGAAGAAGAAGTAGGAGAATAAACGAGAGAGGTAAAGTGAATGCCTACCACCGTAGTTTCCTTTTCATTTCTTTCTACTACCTCTGTTGACATTTTAAGCTACCCTTAATACTTCTCGATGGATGCTTTTTATTGTTGTTGTAAGTTGGAATGCATGGGATGAGTGTGGGTGGAGGCTGGGCTGCTGGTTGGAAAAGTGCGTTTACATAAAACATTTTGGAGGATCCCCTTTTTTTACTCAAAATTCTCCACAGTCTTCAGACAAGTTTACTGAGGCATTGATTTTATTCCGAAAATAGAAGAAAGAAATTCAATTTTCAGGTTATTTTTGGCTCCCCACAAGAACAATATTTCTTCTGCACAACAACTGCGTGTCCTCAAATACTACAGTCATAACATAACATTTATATTTTAATGTTTTGGTATATAGCTACGTTTTTAAACAAAAAAGTGGACAAGAAAGTTCAAATAATATATTCTACACGCGTAAAGGTTGAATAATTCCACTTTACATCAGTCATCGTTTCTCTATTTAAATAATTATATATATTTGGCTAGAGAGGCCTGACATGTTGAACATCGTTTTCAGTATTTTGTGCCAGTATTTCTACAATGTGTGCACATTGAGCAAGATAACTTGGTAAGGAAAAGTCGGGGCACTTCTCCCGCCAGACTTCTAGGAAGCTTTCTTCCTTCCTTTTGTCGTCCGGTTTCATTCACTGAGAAATCCTTGTTTTTACTTGCCAAAACCTAAAATGAAGTTTGCTTTCTCCACTCGAGTGTCAAACGGACATTACCACACACACACAAATACGTAGAGTGTATATAGCCTGGAAGGCATGACACAAAATATGTATAAAATATTATTTTCAAACTGACCCTCGCCACACAAAAAATTATGGCACCAAGCTGTCTCCGTCTTGTTTTTACCGTGCTTTTGAATGTATACTTTAAAAAACATGCAGCCAACTAACACACAGTTTTTGACAAAATGAGCAAGAAATAATCGATGAAAAATATTTACTGCAGTCGCATTACAACAACACCCGAATAGATAATGTTTCTTTAATAAAAGCAGAGGAAAAGTCTACACTGTACTGCAGAACTCTTTGTATCATCATCACGACAACTTCCGCACCCAGTTCCGACCGGTGACAATGGAAATAAAACATGACTACTACTACTACAGACTACAAGTAAAACTTCAACTTATTTACGCCGCGACAAAATATATGTATATAAAGTGGGTATGAGCATAACAAGTCTCGGTACAAACATATATAACAGTGTACATACATATTTGGGTAATTTTATAGTAAGGGGTGGTCGTAGCAGTAGTACTGTCAGCTAAAGTGGGCGTCTTTAAAAAAAAGACACAGGATGCGATAAATAAATAATGCGAACTGCTTTTTCGTCTCTTGCTCTTGGAAGCACTCACACTCGCACACACGATCACACTCGCACACACACACACACACACACATGCCCCTACTCTGTATGCAAATACTTTTGCCCAAAAATGGGTGGTAAGTAAAGAGTCGCAATCGCAAAGCTGTTCCAAGGAATTTTGTCTGAAATCAAAGAAAATTGCACAACATTCATCTGAGCGTGTCATCTTACTAGTTGTATGTAGTATGTAGAAGAGTGCTCTTGAGAAGTCACCGCCGCGCAAGAATGACGGTATTTCCTTTTTTTGTGTGCCTACATATATGTTTTGCCCTGACAAAAAAAGTAGAGCGGCAGCATCAAATGTTCATGTGACAATACAGTTTTAGATTTCTCCTTTCTTTTTTTGCATATATTGTCATGTATGTAGCAGTAGTAGTAGTTGGGTTATGCCACGTTTGGGAAAAAATGCAAATCGAATCGGCTTTCTATCGATTGCCATCCCAACAATAATATATAGTTAAAACCAACAGCGGCAGCAGTGCAAAGATATTGGTACATTTTTAACGTACCGTTTGCCAAAAGAAGAAAAAAAATACAGGGGAGGGTTTGGTTGCTTTTCCAAAATCACCCGATTTCAGTATACCACCAAGTTTGTAAAGATATACACAATATTACAGCGCGCGTGTGTGACAATTCTTTATCTGGACTTTGACTTGTTTCATTTCATCTCCTTTTCAACAGCAGCAGCGGCATACTATAGAGTGTGAAATGGCAGGGTATTAGAATTTTACTTGAAAGAAATGGCAATGCTCGAAAGTAATGTGCCATTGCCATCATCACCATCTTCGTCGTCATCACAATGATAGCCTTTTTTCTTCTTCCTTCTCTTCTTTTTTCCCTAACTATCAACCATCATCTCTTCTTGTTTGCTTCTTGGAATGTTTTGGCACAGGGCAGAAAAATATGTTGACTTTGGTCGATCTTCTGCTGAAGAAACGACTTGTATTTTCCCGTTGCTGCTGTGCTTCTACTGCTGTTGTTGTTGTACAAATGGTATTGTGGTAATGTTTACGTTTTCACTTTTTTTTTCTTTCGTGTGAAAAGTGAGATATGCGGCTGGCCCAGTACATATTTCACATGTCGTTGTTGCCCATAAAGTGTATTTCTAAACACCATCAACCCTAATCCAGAAACACATTTTCTCGCCGAGAGAAAGAGGAAAGCAGCACTTTGTATGCCTTTCTCGTGAAAATGAAGAATATATTTTATTCGCAGTAGTTGTGCCATTTAAAAATAATAATAATAGTAGTAGTAGTACCATTCCACCAAATATATAAGCTTCTATTCTACTTGTTTAAATAAGTCAAGTAAAATATTTTGCTTGGTTTGCTGCTACTACTGGTCTATATACACACACATAGTCCACTAGTCCATTTTCGTTTTTCACTTGAAAAATATAAATTCACCGAATTTTCTTCCCAGTGAAAACAGACAGCAGTCGGAGTTAACCCAGTCAAGCTTGAGAGAGAGAGAGAAAGAGAAAGTGTGTGTGTGTGTATGTTTGTAAATGTATATAGTAGTAAAAGTAGTGGACTAAAAAGAATTAGCCGGAGATATATTTCAATAAAGGCAATAAAGTGAAAGCGGGTGCCGGGCACTGGGCTGTAATACTCGAGACATGTGAACGCCCTGCCAAGATTTATACCAGCTATTCTATCACCCTTAAGAAGAATCGTCGTCATCATCATCTTCATGTACTTCGTCTTTGGTACACACACACTACACACAGCATTATTCCACTTGAACCAAGAGTACATGCTACTACTTTCCCGTTCATATAAGGTGAATATTATTATTATTATTATAAGAACGAGAAAACTTCCCCTTCAAAAAAATGGAAAGTTTAAGATTTTTTTTTTCTATTTCCAGCCACTGTATGTTCACTTCATTTTGGAATGTCGTGATGAATAAAGCTAAAAAGGCCATGTAGTACAGCAGCAGTAAGCGTAGCCCCTATACTTATATAGCTTCTTGGAATCCCTGTTATTATTATTATTGCCTCTTTCCTCTATCGTCATCTTTTTTTTTCTTTTCTTTCTCTCTTCAAGTAAAGAAAATTTTATACGGAGTGCGCTCAAATATAGCCCAGCCGGCCAAACACAACAAATCCCATGTTTTCCCTTCGTCCTCTTTTCCCTCTCTTCTCTCTGCTTTTATTGTACAGCACTCCTTCCATCCCATATGCCAGTTCATATGCCATTGCGATCCCATGTCACTGCTGGCCTACATTCCAGTGCTCTCTCCAGCAAGGAGATATAAACACACAGCCATGACATCAGAGATAGAGAAAGAAGAAAAAGGAAGAAAAAAACGAGAGAGAGAGAGAGAAAAAATTATTGTGGGACAAGACGAAGGCACGATGTTGCCGATTTTCCCCTTTCAACACAAACTGTTTCTCTCTTGCTACTGGATTGTCATTTCGCAGAAGAGCCTCTCTCACCCAAGCTTGTATACGGATCTATAAACAAAAATGTGTATAATAATATGTTATGTATACACAATATATTATGCTATTAGAGAAGAGCAGCAGCCCTATCGTTTCTTTTTTTCTCCCATCTCCATCCAGCAGCACCAACAGCAGCAGCATTCCACTTCCAGTTCAATTCATTTTTGCATGCTTGAAAAGACGCTGCTGTGACTTTCTTTTTTTCCCTCTTCTATTTCTCAAAGTGCATGACACATGCGAATGTCAAGTCTTTTCTCCAGATGCGAGAGACTTGTCTGTTGCCTTCTTCTTCTTTCCTCCTCTCTTCTCTCTCTACTTCTTCCACTTCTTCAAACAAAATTATACATTGATTGTGCTTTTTTTTCTCCCTCTCTCTGAAAAAATAAAGATATAGAGTGCAAAAACATAAGAGGCACACATTCCTCTGTCTAACAACAACAGCAACTCTCACTGCCGAAATGGGAATAAGTAGAGTACTCCATGCTCAGAGATGAGATGCGATGTGCTGCTATATCCGCTACCGCTTCTGTTCAATGAACAACAACAACAACATTTCAATATTGGTTTTTTCTTCCTTTCTTTCTTCTTCCTCTTCTTGTCCTCTACTTTGTGAAGTCCATATTCCAGCTTGTCTCTCTTGTTCAAAAAAAGTATACACTTAAATGAAAGCCGTCAAGCTCTCTATTATTATCATCATCGCGTACAACAATAAGAACAACAACAACACAAGACCAAGCAACGTGAAAGAATGAATGTACAGACGAAGAAAAAAAATAGTCTCAAGTCATCGAAGTAAAAGTGTACTCATTCAATTCTACTCCAGCCAGTCAGAATATATCGCGACGTAAGTATACTCAATTCATTGTACAGATAGATATACATATAAGGAAGCCAACGCAATGTTTTTAAAAAGCATCACATCATCATGAACATCCCCATTCCCCATCATCATCGTCATTGAGTATTGATCAGCCCAAGTAGTAGTTGTAGTAGTCGAAGTCGTTGTTTTCTTTTTTTTAAACTTGTGTAGCAACACGGTATAAAAAGCAATAGACGAAAACTGCATTAGCGGAAAAAGGAGCACTCTTTGTATTACTGCCATTGTCGTCGTCGTAGATAGTGACTAGTTTTTTTAGCAGAAAAAAAACTACACACAGACCAATGTTTTTCTCTTTTGAACACTCACACATACACACACAGTTCTGTTTTTAAAGGAAAATGGAGCGAGAATTTGGTATGGTGAATTTATTTTTTTTCTTTTGCACAAAAAGTATATTCATATAAATACATATACGGTATATGCGAAAGCAACTCTGACTTTTCCCGAGCGAATGTACATACATCACATTCATTCATTCATTCATCCATTTCTATGCATTCACACACGTTTCGAGTCCAACAACAAAACTACTTCACAATTTCCACCGAAA
>JAHZMT010000500.1:0-30923 GCA_027743785.1 Sinhomidia bicolor
CATTGTAAATTGTGGTAGTCGTGTACTCCATTCGGTCTAAAGATTAACAGTTAATTTAAGATTTAACACACATATTAGTCAAGCTGGATATTTTTTGAAACATTTATAATAGTTTAGTTTTGTGCAGCTTATTATACCGAAGCCCATTCCTAAAAAGTCGGTGACTTTGTTCCCTTATTTTTCGACGACCATGTCCTTTCCTAGCTTGCTGTCGAATATAATGGTCAAGATCATCTATTTTCTTTGAGTAGTAATTGTAATAATCAATATGCCTCAGTTGTGGCTGTTGATTCATTTTAACCGGATTTACACACAAAATTGCTTTTTTGTACAGAAAAAGTACCAAGTGATCTAGCAGACAATTAGCACCTGCTAAAGAGTATGTATCTATATCCAGTGATAAGTTGATGGGATGCTTTTTTCTTCTTTTTTAATCGTTTTAGGCTGGTTTTGAGTTGATTATTACTGTCTTTTTAAAAAGAATGCATTTTTATTTTTCCCCAGTTGAACAAAGTTGACTATGATCGTCATTGATGATCGTTGTATAGATTTTCTTTATCAACATTCCAGTGCTTTTCTCTTCAGGGCTCATTGGCAACATCACTGTAATACAAAAGATGCAAACTGGAATATGCAATAGTAAGTAATGGTGGTAAGCAAAGATAAGTTATTGGTTGATACAAAATGTCTTTTATTATTGTAATACTGGTCATATTGTATGCAATGCAAGTTATAACTCTTTCTGTTATATTTATTTAAATAATTTATTATTAAATGTTTTAATATAATTTTTATCAAATATGTCAACAATATAATATCAACACTATGAGTAAAACTACATAACTTAATTAAACAAGATAACAAATTTAAAAATTGAATTGCATTGTCCTATAATATTCTTAGTCGTAAATAATACTAATGATGTAACATCTACTATTTTGGAACAACAGTGTTCTTAATACTATGAAGCATCCTGGAACACTTGTTTTGTTTACGCCTTCTTACTGCCGAGTCCACATTAATTTGAGCTTTAGTAAAGTTTAGAAAAACTTGTTCTAAACTGGTCTGGCCTACCGAGTAAGCTTCCAAGTTGAACTTGTCTTTGGCCACTTCCATTGCCGCAAACATTTTGCCCCATGTAGCATCGTAGGTTGTAACATGATAATGCACGTAGCCAGGATGAATATCCTTAAGAATACAGCCTGTAAAATTTGGAAAAAATATTTAATTTTTTATTTCTCCCAAGTTCTATACAAAACATATTTTGATTGTACTGAAGATCCTTTTACTATCTTTGCACATTACCTGGAAATGTTTCTTCAATGTATGTGCGGAGATCTTCCAACTCTGTTTCCCATCGGAGAGGCGATTTTATTCCTCGTAAGCTACGTATACTACTACGTCTTCTACCAGATTCCTGTATAAAGCAGAACAACAGAAAATGGCAAAGAATAATAATGTAAAATGAGACCAAACTTTAGAAAGCATAGGTAAATGAAGGACGCTTGCACATACCTGCTTTGTTCTAGTGAACACTTCACCTGCACTCAACCCTCTTGGGGTGACTTGTGCAATAAGTGTATACCCCTCTCCAAATTTGCTTTTTAATTGCTGTGGAGAGCCTAAACATCTAAACTTTCCATTGACCATGATTGCCAAACGAGAACAGAGAGCCTCACATTCCTCCATACTAAAAATAATCAGTGAAAGTATTTACATTAGTCCACATGTTGTAGAGGATTAGTACAAATGATTATGCAAATACAGAATCTAGAATTTTAATACTTCTTTAAAAGTACCTATGAGAAGTCAAAACGATTGAAGTACCAGAGTCGCGTACTTCTGCTATAGTATTCCACAAGTGTCTTCTTGCCACCGGATCCATACCTAAATAAAATTAAAGTTACGTTTAACATGTGCGTTAAAATTTACTTTCAAGCATCCTACATGCAGCTTCTAAAAAATACCTGTAGTCGGTTCGTCAAGGAAAACTATGGGTGGATTTCCTATTAGAGCTACCGCAGTGGAAAGCTTTCTCTTGTTTCCTCCACTAAAATTCAATTTCAATTATTTCTCATTTTAGACTCACTTCAACAGCCTATACTTGCCATCATTTTTCATTAAATAGCCTCTCTTGAGACAGTAGTAACCTGTATGCTCCGACGTATTTGTCAATATGCTGTGAAAAGAGTAAGCGCATTGCCAGTCTGTCAGCTAGTCCGTTAAAAGTCCTGTATATGGAAAGTATTTAATAGGCACATTTTACACAGAATTTCATCCGAGCCGTCTTTTGTTGAGAAAGAAAGAAAATGTATTCACTGCATACCAAAGCATTCGCCTTTCTGTACTCCAAGGTTTACCTTGTCTACTGCTAAAAAGTTTGAGTAATACTTTGTCAGGTTGCTGAAAATCCAGACAAAGAATGAAAATGTAGGCCAAAAATACTTTTTTTCCGCCGGTTCAACAATGATAGAGTAATCATGAAATAAGATTAAAAGCTTACCGTAAAACTAAATTATTTGATTGGCACAGCTCCGTAAGATTGGTAGAACGGATCCTATTGTTTTCAGCAAGTACGTCAGAATCCTCTAATCCAATTTCCTCTAAAATATGAATGAGAAAAGAAAAAAAAACAGTGCAATAAGTGAGTATACTATACAGACAGACTTTTCACATTTAATTTAGGATGCCACGATGCAAATTCCTCAAGACACTACAGTGTCGTATAGTAGCAGTAGTTATGTGTATCATATTATCAAGTCACCTTCAATTTCATCCTCGTCGAAGGTCTTTTTTGCCACTTCTCGGTCTCCTTTGTACAGATGAAAGAGTCTTGTGAAGATTTTTCCTTCGTACATAAACAGAATGGCAAAGTATACCACAAACGAGGTAAGTAGATACACGACGTTTCTTCCCACTCCAGAGGGATCCCAGTCCAAGTAGTTACTTTTCACTGGAAAAAAAATTCGTGGGAAGCATTAAAGCGTGCATTCTCACGTAAAAAACGTATTTTACATTATTTATGCATTCCCTCTTCTCACGCTCGTCGTGCAGGACTTACGTTTAGCACAGCAAAAGGAATCAGGGAACGCTGGACAAAGGTAGTCCAGGTTGTAATTTGGACACTGTCTTGAAAGCTGGTAATTGGTAGAAAGTTGAACAATACCCATTCCTAAAGCGTAGTTGGGGAAAACTAGGAATATTTTGTTGAGCACATCAGCAACGTAGCCAAGTCTGAGTTCGGGTATTTGGATGATCACCACAGACAGCATTGTGGCCATTCCTAGAAATAGATTACACAGCGCTTATACATATTTTGCAAATGCATCATTCTGCCAATATTGCTTCCAAAATGTGTTCACATTCGATCAGTTTAAAAGCATTTTAGTTGTGTCATCATTGTTACCCGTAAATATATTGAACATGACCATCCTCGTAAATCCCGTACTAGGAATGGTGAAAGCAAATGACCACAAGTACATGAAAGGTATGGCGGCAAGTCCATAGGAAACGAGAAGAATGAGTAGATTGACTTGCATGTGAAGTGCTACAAAGTCTTCTAATTGAAAAATTTGTAACACTAGCAAGATTCCGAAACAGGGTATAATATAGTTAACCAAGTCCACCAAAAAGCTAGCCATCCAAAACAAGGGTAATTCGACACCGGAAACGAACTGCAAGTGTTTCGACTTGGACTCTCTCTCCTTGATCAGAAATACGACAAAGCTGGCAGCCAAAAAACTCATTCCAAATGCAATGTTGTATCCTACTTGAAAACCAACCGTGTACAGCCTTCCAGCCTGTTTCAATGAGTCTAACCCAGTGTAAGGGAATGGATGATTTGTTAACTGAATTGTGTGGTTCTTTGGACGTAGAATGGCATTTGTGATTAAATTCATTGAAAGTGGAGGAGAATGAAAGGGTTGATTGTTAAAGAAACCAATGAGCTCATTGTAATTCTTATCAGATGGAGAAGACGAAGAAGTGGGTCGCTGGTCAAATCCAACAATATATCTGTAGTTCAGTAAAACCAAGTCTTCCTCGCCCTACAAGTGTTCAAACACACAACCGAACAAAAAAAGCATTATCATGAAAACCTTTTTTCCTCTCGCTAATCCCATCAATAACATTGCAACGTCAGCAAAGTGTAAAAAAGGAAAGAAGAGGGAGAGAGAGACTTGACTGGAGAGAGTATATCAGCATCATCGCCACTACCACCATCACCATCAAGCTGGTAAAAAATTTATAGTATACAAAAATGGATTGAAACACTTCTTGTTCATTACTTTCTCCAAAATGTAGTCCACAAATGTTCGGTTCTGATCTATAAGCTCCAGTATGTAGTTTGCTCCCACGTTCTCCTTATACGATCTACACACTTGGTTTTCATCAGGGCATCTTACCGTTGTCACCGTCTTCCCCAGCCGCTCATACCTCTGTTTGAAGTTTAGATAAAAGTAAACTCATATTTTCAAATTCAAATTGGTACTTTAGTATTCTGCCCAACTCACCGCAAGAGTCAAATAATGAGGTGGTGGATCCAGTAAACCGGGCAGGTAATTCATAATCAACAAAACCGTAGTTAAATACATCAGTGGAATTCCCATCTGTATGAAAAACGAATAAATGGTGTGTTATTACAGCTCACGTTTTTTCTTTTGCAGTTATTATAGTTCAGTATCAACACGTATGTACCTGAACAAGAAGAAGCACGCGATTTCTAACTGCGTATATGCACTTTTTGACAATCATTGCTTTAAACTGCTGAAATTTTAGCTTTATTCCTGTCGCTCGCTTGCCCTCTTCCTCCTCTAATTTTGCCATCATCTCCTTGTCCATGTTGACTTCAACTGTTCCATGTGACAATGCATGGCTGCCATTCTGCTGACCTCCTACGAGTTTTTCTTCCGCTTCCCTTCCAACTCTAAAAAAAGTCATTCGTGTCTTAATAATTAAAGCATACAAAACTTCTATCTTTGTATGGTTCAGTTGCTATCATCTTACCGTATGAAAATTTCTTCCATTGTGACGATGCTTGAATTCATAGCAAAAGTTTAAGTTATATTTATAAGCTTTTATTATACCCACAATCATTTGACATTTGACATTTTGATAAAGTTTGCTACGTAAACTCATCATTGCCTTCTAATATTTTAGAAAAACACTTACCCGCATCCATAACTAGCAATACCAAGCTCATCTTTACGGTTTTCTAGCTCTTCAAATATAGCTGGAAATAACTTTGACTTCCCGTCTGGTAGAGAGTAGCTCAGTTCTGCACCCACGTTTTGATCTATTTCTACCTCGGAAATAGATTTTCGTAGCACCTGAGTAATCTTTTCCACTTCGCACACAGGCTGTTTTACAATGATTAGATGGTAGCCTCCACCTATAGAAGACATCATAGATACAAAAGAATATTGTGCAAAACATGAATGAAAAATGAAAATAATGGGATATTTGAATTGAAAATTGGGTATAGAAATAAACAAAAAAATATCCAAGCTGAATCTAATGCCTACCTACCGTATTTCTTTTTTAGAAACAAACTAGATCCGCAACACTGCACTTCTCCTTCTGCCATTATGGCAATTCTGTCCCCGAGCAAATCAGCCTTGCAAAGAAAAAATAGAAGCGCAAAACATTGATACTAGTATTTTTGGTAAAATATGCACTACAATGTAGAAATAGTAGCATGTATTTGTGAACCCACTTCTTCCATAAAATGTGTGGATAACAAAACCGTCCTGTTTTTCTTTTCACTTTGAATCAAGTCCCATATTGCCCTCCGGGCTCCGGGATCCATTCCAGAGCTTGGTTCATCAAGTAAGACAACCTAAATTAGCATTGTAAATAGAAAAGTTAGCAGGAACATTACTATTGAAAACCTACAACTTTCATAGGTAAAGTAATCTTCATCAAATTTTATATATGCAAAAAAAAGTTTTTTTGGCTATCACTTTTGATCCTCCACAAAATGCAATTCCGACAGATAGCTTTCTTTTCATTCCTCCGCTCAAAGTATGGCTTTGAGCGTGTCTCTTGTTTTCCAAGCCAAGGGCCTTAATCATTCTATTCACCTCTCCACCCACTAATGACTCATTCATTCCTTTCAACAACGAAAAGAACCTGAGATGCTCCTCTACCGTCAGTTCATCGAATAGAACATCATCTACAAAACGACAAAAATGCATATTATATTGTATTTCTCGTTTAGTTCAAGAACACAAACATTTCATCGATTGGAGTCAGTGGTTCATTGCCATTTTTTAGGCGACAAGCCACTTCATCATTTCACTTCTTGCTTTTTTTGTACATACGTTGCGGACACAACCCAAGACTAGATCGTACTGCATTCATGTTAGTGCAAATGTCATAACCGTTGATGTAGGCAGTTCCTGAAGACGGCGGAATGAGACCGGTTAGGATGCTCATTGTTGTCGTTTTGCCTGCCCCATTGTGTCTGAAAAAGGAAATTGTTTATTGGTGCTGAATTATGTAAAGCAGACAACGTACAACCAAAAAGTAAGATAGTTTTGCACAATTGTTATCATGCGTATGTGACCTCATTTTGAAGAGGGTACACACTGTTGTAAAGATTATTTCTCCTTGTAAAAATTACCGACATAAAACAAAGCAATTCTTTTTTATAACGAAATTTTCATCTTACCCCAAAAGTGCAGTTGTCTGACCTTCATACATATTCAGGTGCATGTTTCTCACGGCTGCTTTTCCATTTCGATATTTTTTCCCAAGACCCTTAATCTGCACTCCAGCGATGCCGTTCTTAGGCTCAGTCTCAAAAAGAGTATTTTTCATAGCCTCCTCCTGTTCATTCTCAACATCAACCGTGGCAGAATGTACAGTACCTCCTGTCCAATACCATTTCTGCAACCATAAATTATGGTATTTATTTTGGAAAAAAACACAACAACCAAATCTAGCTAGCTATTTTCATCAGAAAAAAAGGAAGCGGCTTGTCATTGTACACGTTATATAACCTGAAGGAAAATATAAGTCTTCTTCAAGGAACATTCATTATAATGTGGCAGGAAATATTGTATCTATTCCTATCATTGTAGAAGATCTTGTAGGCAAACTATAAAAAAAACGCTAACGCTACAAAGATAAAACAACAACTCATTCAACTTTTTAGTAAATTGTCTGATTACTTATGCATGTAGCGTTTACACGATGAAGATACCAACCGCATCCCATCATTACACCTGAATGATTGTAAAGATTTGCCTAGGCGTGTATACCTTATCATTATCACCATTATTATAGCAAAACATGTTAAAGTATTTTGTTAAACTTATATAATATGTAGTCTTGTTGATGTTGATATTCATCATTGTGACTGACGAAAATTCAGACATGTAGGTACCAATATACTGTGCAAAGCGAACGGTGAAGAATGCATCTAAAAGTGAGAATCAATGTGTGTATTGGAAAGGGCTATTTTTACATTTAGCATTTACAATAATTATTATTACCGTCTTTCATAAAAGGAAGGATAGCGATGTAGCATGTGTCAATGCAGCAACAATTGAGGTTAGAAGAAGAAGGGAAATGCATTACGAATGTTTTTTGTAGGTACACACAAACAACACATAGCAATCATTGCCTTAAAAATAATAACATCCAATCACTATATAGGCTATTGGTCAAGGTTACCCGTCGGGACTACTACTACTACTACTACAACTAGACACTAGTCATCATCATCATCATCACCACAACTAACGTCAATAAAAAAAATACAAAACAACTAAAGAAAGCCATTGCCAACTACCAAACCTGTTTGGTAATGATCATTATAGGAAAGTCCCTTCAAGATGCGTATAAGAATGCAGTCAAGCTGTATAAATAATTTGTGCATAAATTACTTATTCATTTCCACGTGGAAGAGGATATTAGTTGGAAGCAACTACAACAATTTTTTTTGTGTGCCAAATTTCAGCGAACCAAAAAGTAAGGATGTGATTAAAAGGCATGAACTTGGTATTAGTTCTTGTTAATGATATGATACGATATGGACATTGCTTGAGTTGTGAATTAATCTATGCAGAAAATAAGAAATTTCCTTCCGTTTTTTCTTACTGCTGTATGTACTGCTATATCTGACTAATCCTGATCTTGATCGTAATGAGCACTCACCGTAAACAAAAAGTTCCAAGGCAAAGGAACTCCATAATCTCCCGGCCGAACAGCTTCAATATACAGAGCCATGTGCAGGTAGACGATACCATTGACTATCATCATAATGATACAGTCTCCCATTGAGAAGTTATCGTCGGGACCAGAAGCCTGGAAAATCGTTGACCATTGGCAACCTGCTCCAGACCCTTCAAACATGCAGAGAATTTGGCACGCAAATGCTACTGCTGTGTTGTTGAGAAAGCAGCAAACAAGTTTTGTGGTTCGTGCGAGAAGATTATATTGAGGCTGTAGGAATCCATATGGCACGTAATGCATGAACCAAACAGTTCCTGCCGCAGTTGCAGCAGCGTTTGCTAACAAATACAAAGAAAAAGGGAGGAGGAAGGAAGGAAATAGGTGATTCATCATTCGGAATTGTTCTTTCTGCATGATTACGCAATTACATAAATTGGTTTTTTCTTGGAGTTGAACTTGAGCTTGTGAACATACCATTAGAAAATATACTGGAGATGAAGAACGTGAAGCAGATGATTTGGAATGAGAATACTGCAAATATAAAGAAGATAACAGTTGGGTCGCTAGCAGATAGGATGGCCAAGTCTTGAGATTTTGTGAATTTTGCCTGTAACATTGATAGTAAGCATTTTTATGTGCATTTAGTGTATAGTTATGCAACTAAAAAAATGTAAGTATAATTTAGTAAATGGGAAAAAAGGAAGATATATTGTTATCCTTGTCAAGTTTCAAACTACAAAGTACCTTTAGAAAAATGGTCATTAGTAGAACGGAGGCAATTAGGAAAATGAAGCATTTTGTAAACCAAGCTGTCCAATGCAGCCAATTATCCAGTCCCATCATTTTCATGTACTCCTAATGAATTAGAACAAAATGCATTTATTTAAAAAACCAAAGATTGATTATACCACTCTTTTTTTGGTATCTATTCTTCCATTTGCGTAGTTAATGATAAATTTTATATTCACAAAACCAACCTTCAGTCTTTTTTCTTTTTCGTAAACTATAGACTTGGTTATGTTAATCACAGGATATATAAAACTGAGCATAACAATCATCGGGAGCCATCCCTGGAGAGCAAAAAGGTATTTGTCATCATAGTAAGGTCCGTAGGGAAATCGCTGCAGTTTGATATCGTACTTGTCATAGCTGCCAACTTCTGACTCATCCAGAAGCTCTCTGGTTATCGTTCTATCTATTGCATACTGCAAATACAGGAAACCTTCCTCGCTGTAACCTGGATTCAATACGCAATTTAATAGCACAAAAAAACATGAGAAAAGCGCTTAGTGAATTCCCATCAACTGATGACGGTTACATAATTAAACAATTAAAAAAATGACATTGACTAATGATTTTTCCCTAAAAGCATAAATAGTTGACATTAACAGATTTGGGACAAACCTGGAAGGCCTCCAGATATAGAGTCTTTTGATCGTGGACCCAACAGCTGGAACAAAGGATATATTAACTCGGTAAACCATGCTGGTTTGATTCCAAACCGTTCGCTGATCAAATCAAATGTACTACGTTGATTAGCAGGAAATCGTAGTTTATACTGTATGCATGTAAAAATAGAAACAGAAATGATACACAAATTTTTTTGTTATATTCCATTAATAATGCTGTGGTATAAATGAATGCAGGAAACTTGCCCGTATATCGGTAGGAAACGTTCCATTAATATTTTCAAACGCTATCCCAGCCAAAACTGGCGTCGTTGCTTCAAAGTCTACAGATTGATGTATATTGGCATTGTCCGCAGACAATTTATATCCTTCTACCATTTCATCTTCAGTCTCAAAAGCTGTGACTATTTATATTAAACAATACAAGTAGTAACATATTATTATAGTTATTTGCGCCATTTTACTTATTGTTATTCTGAATGCCGGTAAATTTTCCATAATAAATTTTAACAGCTTACAGTTGTACTTCAATCCAGCCTGATCAAAGTAACGCTCTTGGACTTTTTGCATTATCAAATTGACCAGAGGATCGTTAGGTGTGTAATATATTTCATTGCTATTAAAAGTATAATCAAAAAAATTAAAAACTCATGGACATGGTCATAATGTCTACTTCATTATTATTATTGCATTGTTAGCTCACCATCTTGTTCTAACTATTAACGGGGGATATTTGTCTATTAAAAGAGGTCCGTAGATGGTTGGCTCTGTGATATGGTTAGAAGGAACAATATTTCGAACAATGACTAAAACTATAGTAAAGAGAAGAGGCAGGAGTACTTCTGTCACAGTCTGAATTTTATGCCGCATTTGAAGCTTATAGTTCTTCCAGACCAGCAAGGAGAACAGCTTTGCTTTTGATGTTGATTTGTTATTTGCATTTTTTGTTATATTTGGTGAGTCCATTTCATCCGGCCTACAAAAAAGATTTTTTTGTTACATAAATCCATGTCATACAAATATACACACAACAACATCCAGCTAGTATGTAGTTGACCAAAGGATTATCATCACGCACGCACGGAACTCTGTTGTTGACATTCAAATATAATGTTAATTTTGCTTGCAAACAAAACAATGCTACTGTTGTAATCAAAGCGGCGATAAACATTTAACATTGTGTAAAATTTTGGAAACGAAAAGAAATTAAGTTAAGGTTGCGTGTTAAAGTTTGGTTTATGTGCGTGGTATGAACAACGTATTATGCTTAAAATGAAATAAATAGGTACACAGTTATCCTGACTCTGACGTTACAAACATTGCATGTTTCAAAGGTTATTCCCTTGTTACATTTTTTTGTCTTCTTTACACTGAAGAATACATCCTTCTAAGATCGTGCTGCAATTTAGTAGATAATGTAATTTACTATACTGGTAATTTTACACGAGCACAAGATTGGCTGGCTTATAATAGTATTGCATGAAATTATTATAAGGAAAAGAACAATGCACATTATTTTGAAGGAGCGCCGATCTTGGTAAAGGTCACATATAAGTAACCTTTGAGAGAAAAATGCAGCGGAAAATGATAATGAGATCCTTGATGTATGCTTTTGGATTATCGGAAATTCCAACAAATGTTTTACTGAAATAAAAATTGATTACTGGAATATTTTTAGCGTGTTTCTGAAAATAAGTTTTGATTAAAGAATGCTGTTTTAGCTTTGCGGAAAGAAATTGTTATTTGCGAACACGTTTTTGGTTATTGTTTTGGTATGTGAAATTAGGAAGTTGTGGTAAACCAAAATATGTATACTAGGTACTAGGTATGTATATATGTATATATGAAATATTTCGTGCTACTTTTAGATCACAACCTTGAAATATGCTATTCCGTTTTTATACAATTTTTATGCGTTAACGCAAATAATAACATTGTTTTCTGTGTTGACAGTTTAATGTAAAGTATGTAAAATATGATGATAAAACAGTTAAAAAAATAAATGCTCACGGTGGATTATTTAGATCCCAGCTTTTCGCTGAATGGCTACCGGGAAGTCCGAACCGACCCATGATGAATTTTTTTTCCGAATGGAAATTTGAAACTTATATAAAGGTTTTTTTTCTACCGAGGTTTCATAAATGCCTCTGTCAATTATCGAGGCACTTTTTTAATCACAATGCTAATGCACTTCACGATACACAGAACTAGATATGCCTACTAATTAATTGAAACACAAACTGTTACGATGATGTCGAAGGGAAATTAGTTTGATGAAAACAGAACTCCAAGGATCCTGAATAGACATTATTGACTACTACAAGTCTGAAAAAGCCAGTAAACCACATACAATAGAAAACTTGTCACTAGAGCAAAGAATTACTACAATCGACATCTCCTACTTGGAATACAACTTGGCTATGTAGACGGTGTAATTTTCTCCGTACACTCCACGCCACGCAGTCTACTGTTTTTTTGGTCAGAAATCCCGGTCAAGTAGAATGAGAAAGTGCACAAAACCTTCAAATACCAGATTTGGTCATTGTATTGTATATGGAACAAAAAAATATTGATTCAAAAGAAACACTGCCACTCAATCACTTGCTTATTTGGGTTTACTTGTTGCTGCTCTGTTTATATATTTCAACACTTTCATCTGCATTGCAATTTTCAAAAGAACGTTGTTGCACAAATTTGAAATGATACTTAAGACATGACATGTGTATCAATCACAAATCATGCAAAAAAATCAATTTTTCTGCAATAATCACCGACAACTGACCAGATGAAAGGCCACAGTCAAGCAACGCAACGAAAATGATTCACTGTCAACGTGCCAGACAATAAAAAAATCACAATTGAAAAATACAACAATGCACTCTTTGAACGTACGGTGCACTTTAAAATTTTACACTTTTTTCAATTTTTTTGTAAATTTGCTGTTGCTGCTGCTGAGCTCATTTATCTTTCAGCCTTCACATCAAAAAATTCTTTCATAACTTAACTGCCAGCGAATCTTGAGTGAATCTTAAAAAGACGGCACTACCATAATAATTCGTTCAGCTAGCTTTTTACATAGTTTTCAGTCAGAAGAACAAGGCAGTAACATCATATCGCCTTATGTCACTGTTGATGTCTGCATGGTCAAGCTTATTATGAGGAGGCATTTCTCACGCAACTGTTAAGTTAAGCTCTAAAATGTTCCTTTCCTGATTTAGCAAGTTGTCGTTATTACTGCCGTAATTGTGGACAAGTGTGCTTTGGTGGATGTTGTCAGTCGCCTGTATATCTAACCACAACGACTACTACAACAAACGACGACAATGGGATTATAATGTAAACTTATATAACATATTGAATTATATAACCAATATGATCATGTAATTAGAGAGAGAGACATTTTAAAACACAATACACTTGCCATTTCATATTTACAGCTCCACATTGCCTTATAACGCGTTTTATGAAAATTCAAGCATGAACCTTACAGTTAATATATTATTTAATATACAAGGATTGGATACGCTCCTCCAATATGATTGTAGTCGGGACAGGTAGCATATACATAATATGCATGTTATATCGAATCATCTTGTACAAAGGCACATGAAGCATTTTGTAGTAGGCGTATAGAATGGATCAGTAAGTTCCACTTCTTGTTGGTAAACCAGAAGGATATCCACAAAAAATAGCATTATTATTAGTAATGCAGCAGGAGCATCATCAAAACCCAAGAAAATCCCATTTCCATGTGCATGCAAAAAAATCAGAATAAACAAGCATCAATACATTTTTATTAATAATAATATCACTGCAAAACCACCACCACCACAACCATGTTATACCAACGTCCGCAACTGCTACATCCTGCAATCTAGGTAAAGGTGAACAAATTGTCTGAATCAGAAAATTGATCTAAAAGCTCTCAAGTCATCTTGTATAATGTAATATGCATTGTGAGTTTGAGGGTTCAGGTAGTGCAGTGGTTGGTTGGTTGGTTGCCTTTGTTATTGCTCATGATGATGATGACGATGACGAATCTTAACGAAAGTGCAAGTTCTTCCATTTTATTATAAAATAAAATAGTCATTTAACGTTATACAGACAAAAAAATACTGTAATGCACTACCCGCTGACATATGTAGGATATATTATACAGCATTTTTTATGCACTTGTATTTTAACCATAATAATACGGTAAACATCATCATCATCACCATCGTCGTCATCCGTTTTTTCTCATGTCTAATGCCTACTATATAATAAGTATATATTATAAAGCATTTTATCAGTTAGCGTTTGTGCGTTATGCGTAAGTTATATTAACAGCGATTAAAACAAAAGGTAAAGCCCAAGGTAAACAACTTCATGACGAAGATAATAACGATGGAATATAATATTATGATGGTATGTACTTACGCTGAAATATGTATGCCTATTTTGATGGAGGTGGCAGCTTATATATTCTTGCGTTATATAACACAATATATGTGCATGTACGTAATGGAGGGGTGCTGGTTGGTCAGTGGGATGTTATGTCGTTGGGGATGATAATGATAATAATGATGATGTACTGTTAAGATAACTTACCTACCTATGTAAATCACTATTTTGCTTGATTGTACCCTCTTACTCACTGCGAGTGAGAAGAAACGATAGCGTCACAACGCACTTACGTACATCTGTTTCAGTCACTGCCCTGCGCCTGCCGCACCAGCAACAACAAGACAATTAGGTATTTATCTTTATTTTTGAAGCAACAAACTTGTCAAGTTTTACTATGTACAACTTGCATCAAGATGTATTATCTTTAAAAACAGAATTATTTTATGAAATAGATTGAATCTTATGGGAATATGTAAGCCTACTTTATGCCTATAAATTAACATAAAATATTTACCGAGACAAATTTGCCAAAAGTTTTATATTTAATCCTTTGAAACCCCTTTAAACCCCCGAGCATATGCAAAAATTTTCTGCCTAGCTATGGCAAGTAAAAGATGTAATTTAAAAAAATGTAGAAAAAAGCTTGGTATCCACATTGGCATTTTTTATTATCTTGCAAAAAAAGCATTATGACTGCACACCAATTTCAAGGTGTACGTTATTGTGGAATATTAACAGAATTGATGGGACAATAAGCAAAAAAATGTCTTGCATGTCATATAATTTATTTCTGAAAGACTGGTAATAAGACTCATTCCCTTTCATTTCATTTATTTTTGCTCGCTCACAGTAAGCAGGTAGAGACAGTCGCAATATTCAATATTATATACCTACTTATGCTCGTACACAGTCAGCCAGTGGAGACGAACCAACTTGTTACTTGTGTGTTACTGTGATTCAACTTTTGAGTTGAAATGTTTTTGCAAATTTTAAAGATATTAAGACGAAACGATTTTGTAACAGGATCATACCATTTTCATTGTGTGTAGTTTGCTCATTTTTCATTCTTTGGAAAACAAATTACATGCCCTACAGAACTTTTTTAGGGAAAAATTAGGTGCATTAACTCGGCTCAGTGTTTATTTGAAACAGCATACGCAAAGCCGTCCATGTTTTCGACATAATATATTCATGTAAATTTGATGAATTTTATTCGCCTATTGCTCAACTACCAGAATTTATTGCTACAAATAACAATGTCTAATTACCTAATCAATGTTGATGAGTTTGATTGCATTTGTGTTACATGTTCCTTTTCCTTTGACACAAAGACAATAAACTTTACCGTTAGTTAACTCTACTAATACAGGTCTACTATCTAATACTAATAAGCCTATTTTTTGCATAACAAAAATTTTATTAACAATGTAAAATGCAGGCTGAATAGTGCAGATGCACTTTATCACTACTTACATAGTCAAATATGTATATGCAAAAACAAATTCAAGTTCTTATCATGTGCAATCTTTCCGGTACGCTGACGAGACGGCCATTAAAATACAATAAATTTTAAAACACAATAATAATCCTTTTTTTCAACGACAGTCGGAATGTCTTTAAACAGGCCTCAAACCAATGGAACGTAACTACGCTTAGTTTTTACTCGTCATTCATTGCCACTATTTGCATTATTCACTGTAACATTAACAAAATTTTTAATACATCAAATTATCACCATACCTTGAAGAAGGAAAGTGATAATGACGATGACATGAGCAGAAGGGCTTCATATAAAAAACGTGAAATTCTGAGTTATCTCATCTTGTACAGTATTTATCAACAGATCCAAAAACAAATGATTCCTCCTTGAGCTTAAACTAACTGTGGCGAAATAACACGATGGTGCTAATAAATTATATTATTTGTATTTCTTATTCCTCGTTGACCATGAAATTTCTGTCATTTTCCTTTCAATGCATAGCACAGGTGCATATAATTACCTACATCATGTAACCAGTTGTGGTTAGTTTTGTTACTTTAGTCATCTTTTTTTTAAAATATATATTATACAAGCTTAGTTTAGATACACCTTTTTTTACTTCTCAGCTTCACATTTCTAGCAGCTTTGCTGTATTAATTTTTTTAAGCAAAAAAACACCATTTTATTAAAACGCAAGGGTACAAAAAGTACGTAGCAAAATTTTGGTAGAGGAATCTGCACTATCCATCAAGTCAATTCCATCACCAGAGCTCTATTACTTGTGGAAGCACTTATATTGTCATTATCATCCAACCACTACTACTTTTCGTATCTTAACGGTACGCCAGACGCTTCTGCGGCAAAAACGGTGAGTAACTGCTACATACGCTTGACTCTGCAACTGCAATACACACTGACGTGTGTTCAGTTTAGCCGTGGCCGTATATACGTAGCCTTTAGAAGCGCCGTCAAGAAATGGGCTACTGGGTATAGAGGTTACTGTGTCTATGTAGAAAATATCATTATCACTACCAGCTATTCCTACGCACGCACCATGTGCTGATCTTGTCCGTTTGTAGTCCTTAAACTAACTGCCAAAAGTGCTCATGTAGTTGAATTACTGCATAGTGCATACGTTACATGTACCTTTTACAGAGGTATATATGTACATACAAAAGATGATGTGGCTTTACCAAGTGGCAATTAGTTAGTTAGTGTGGTGGTACATTGACTAGTTAAAACTCACAAAATGCTTAACGTTCGCATCTAGCCAAAGGCTACATTGCCAAAAAGAGTACCTAATGTTGATTGTGTGATTAAATTAAAGTCAGTCTCACCTTGATATTGAATAACGTTTGATTTGACTCCAATTTGCATCTCTATTGCCCAATGAAGCGATTAAACTGGATCCAAACATTTCTTGTCAAAGACGTACACTTTCTTATTTCTTAGAAAGGAGACAAAAACAACTTTTAACCAAGGATTTATCATTTATCCTTCTAATAATAATATCAACGGATGCTGAATTTAGTGACGAAAATTGGAGCTGTGCTCTATTGACATAATAATAATTGTAGTTCATCGTATGTGGTCATTACCGTCCAGCAGACAGAAGGACGACAGTAAGTGCGTTTTTTTGATAAACAGGCTACATTATGTACATTTTTATTGTTGTGTACAATATACACTGTACTAGTACAGCTGCGTTAAAAAATGACAGCACGCAGGTATTATTATCACTCAACAAGTTGCAGGAACTATTTAATAAAATAAATATTGCAAATTGCAATCAATGTGGTCAGCTGCTTATGCCTGTCAACGAGTTGAAGAATAACTAATTAATTGCTATTGATTCCACACTACCAGTCGCTTTCCATTTTTCCATTTTGCATCCTGCAAAAATTGCAGACACAATGACGACATTTGCTCGTAAAAATTAGCAGATCTTAAATGGTCACAGTAGAGTAATCAGAATTTACAGTGGATCCCACTATTACAGAGTTAAGTTTTCATACTGGATATGATTATGGTAATGGTAGTACAGAGAAAAATTGTCTCCATTTCAGGGCAGAAACTTTTCTTTTAGTCTGGTCTTTTTTATGTGACGATAGCATTTTATGATTCTTGGATTGCTGCATTACATGAAATAATAATGAGCTACGGTTTTGTAGACATGCCCATTTAAACATGAGCCGAAAATGTCTTGAAAGTCCTTACGAGCTAATGTTTTATCAAACTAGGTAGCTTTATAACAGTTTTTCCGATACATAAAATATTGGTCATTTACCTTCTGAAATTCTGACTGTACGAGCAAAATTTTATGACAAAACTTGGAAATTGGAAATGTTTGCGGTATGCATGTGTATTGAGCATACTAAAACGCATTAGGACCGGGACCGATACTTTACTGGTATGCTACATAACATAATAATGATACTAGTTTATAATGGCCATCGTGTTATAGAAGATACATTAGAGTTTGTCAAGTCAAGGATACACACAGAAACTGTCCCGTTTCCGGTTAATGGAAGATTTTCAACAACAACTGTTGCTTTCTAGTGGTTTAATACTGGGCAAGGAAAGTACGCTAGCTCTATGTATGATACAGTTTATCAGGTAAAGCCATATACTAAGCTGTTTTAGAAAATATTACTGGAGAAGGATATGAGGTGGAAAAGTCACGGAGAAAATAATAAATGGTTTCATGTGTTTTTTTATCCGAGTTGGTTTGCTGAAAGTATATTGCCGCGGTGAATAATTTAGTGGAAGCGTTGTACATACGTATATAACGTATGCAATGCAATGTATGTATTTGATAAATACGCATACGTGTCCTACCATGTACGGCAAAATATAAATGCCAACTTCACAAAGTCTTAGACAAATGCCTTAACCAGAACATGCTTTTCGTAACTGGCATTACTAAGACTGATTCATTTGTAACGACCATTCCTTAAAAAACTTTTGTCGTCTATAATCGCATAATATCATAATATATATTGACCAAACAATATTAATATTTTCTAGTAAAGTCGACTCAAATGAATGACCATGTCATTTTCCTTATTCTACCTTTATTCTGTAATTTAGACTATTTTTTAATCCATCAAAATCCAATATGTGTGAATCAGAAGTTTTGATTACTTGTCTACGGTCCAAAACAAATTAAAGTTGTAAACGAAAATTATGACATGGTATAAGCAGAAAAAAATCGATAATTGACTTGTCTATTAAAAATATCTAAAAAATTGTCCTTTTGCGTGTTTGTTGAAAAATGCTTACGTGTTTTTAGCAAAGTTTTTAACCTTTTGTTTATGACTTACATTGTAGCTGTACAGAACATGTCTCCAATAATGCAGCCAACAACACGTTTCTATTTTTCAAAAAATATTTTGTCACAAAGACCTCTAAAATAATTGAAAGTAACATTTTATGTAGTATTATATAGTATTTTACACCGTTTTTTAAAATTTTCATACCCTGTATTGGGTTAGGTGTCGTGTATGCCACAGCAAAGCAAATGAGGCGTGACGTTGAGAGCTTGTGTGTAGTAACTATATAATATTTTGTTTTCCTCTTTGGGCCATTACCTTAATTTGCACGGAAGTTTTTTTTCAATAATAGCAGTCATACGCCAAACTCCATGGTCAATTCTGCATAAAATATTAGCAACTGCTTTTTTTCTTCTACCAAACCCCAATTTTTTATTTGTTCGTGATACTTTACGTTACGTACGGAATGTTATGTCTGCATTGAATGCATTTTTGCTGGAATATATGTATACCTATATGTCAATATGTATACTTGAAGCAGTTTTATAAATATAATGAGTAATAAAAATACTGAATCCCATATCTCTCGTACGGTACCTAATTCGGAAATTTATGTAATGCATTCCATTTTATATACCTAGAGGTACTACTACTGGGGTTTTTTGGGAAATGGGGATTCTGATATAAGATATCTTATGTAGGACAAAGCATGAGAAAATGGAATGTCGTGTTGGGTGTAAAAACTGCTACTTGCCTCGTCTCCACTACTTGCCCTGCCTGTTGTGCATCAAGTACACCATTTTTTGTACGCAGAAATATTTTGTGCTAAGCTTATATAGAATAAAAGTCGGAAAAATTGATGAAAGCATGAAAGTCCGCAGCAAAATACACTGGAATAAAAATCATGATGAGCACTTATCATAATTTATTTTTTGTTTGCTTTATTCCGATTTATAGACAAATTTTTATGTATGTACATATAGTATTATCAATAGTAATAGTCAACAAAATTAGTTTTAACATCATAATAAATAAGAATAAAAAGTCAGTCTAATAGCGCAAGTTGAAAGCGCTTCATTCGTCAATAGTATACGCTTACAGTTTACAACACATGCACATGTGTCATTTAATATCTGTGAACAACGAACAAAACGGACAAGATTTCATGTGAATCGTGCAGTAAAGCAAGCGTCACAGTTTTTACGTAGATGAAAGTAGAACAGCTTATTGTCATTATTAGGAACGACTATGGCAAGCTATTACCATCAATCTTGGCTCGGNGAAAGTAGAACAGCTTATTGTCATTATTAGGAACGACTATGGCAAGCTATTACCATCAATCTTGGCTCGGTGTGAGTGGAACGATTTATATTTGCATTTTTCCAGATACTCGCCTCCTTCTTGTTCTTAGGGACGTGCTCCAAGTAGCCTCGTTGTAGAACAACCGCTGGGCCCAGGTCTGTTCGTATTGTCGTCGTGATGATCACGACGATGATGATGATTAAAATGTCCTACTGCATGAGCCAATGGTATACATAGTTCATGCTCCTCAAGGAAAATCCGTAACGGCCAGAGGAGATATATCTTAAACAGGAGAGCACCGCCCGTAACATAAGTGAAAATGGAGAAAATGGATGCGAGTGCAATGTAAGCGACGAAAATGGAAAGCTCGATGGCAAGAAGACACCAGAAAATCATTTGCCAGTTCCGGGCACGCTGATAGCTTTTCTGAAGTCATAAAAACACGGGAAAATACTTCATCTTACTAACAATAAAATAATAATTTACTCTGCCCCATTTTCAGCAGAAAGACTAAAAACAATTTTTTTTTGTATAAAAAGCCGTAGCTTCCACGTACCTTAACAGCAGCCTTGTACAGATCAAATCCATAGAAAAATTGAAGCGTCTCTTGGAGGCAATGTACTGCGATGATGATTAATTGGTAGAGATCTGCGTGAAAGCAAGAGAAGCTTTAATATGGCAAATTATACCAAGCAAATTGAGCCAATAAAGTAAAAGTAGAAAAAAACTCTCTTTATAGTATTCTATATGATGCATGTTATATATTTCAAAAGTTTTTTTTGTATTTTTTTAATATACACTAACTTATTTGAGCAAACTCTAGTCCCGTTGGAACGTTTATAATTGACTGAAAGTAGGCTGCATCCAACATCATTTGACAGGTCACCAGTAGCTATACATACATACACATCACGAAGAAGAGGATTATCAAAGTTACAAAATTGAGTTAATTGTGTTCTTCATGGAAGGATATAATAGCTAGAAAGCAATTTAATAAAATTAAATTGTAGGGATTTACCATGTACAATATCGTGTAGTACTCCAGGCAATATGTGCATTGCTGTCCAAAGAGAGGTAAAAACTGAACCATTTTGATGCTTCAAAAATGTATGCCGTACAAAGGTTTGAACAACCTCCAGTGTTTTTCTTTTCCTAGCCAAAGTTACTCAGAGAAAATTAAGTTCTAGCAAACAAATAGTAATCAAGTTAAATGTAATTAAATATTACTAACAAATAAATGTTGCTCTCCAAACTTTAAATTTCTGCTGCTACTCCGCATAGGATAAACTTTAAAGAAAGACTCTGTCAGTTTAAAAACTTGTTCCACAAAAAAACTTTTTTCGTCGCTTACCAGCTAAAGAATAAAGTGTATGCTTTTTACCTATTATGCATGGCTAGAATTAGGATTAGGAATTGTCTCATTATATTAATTTATAACTTTTACCTTAGGCTTAGGCAGATTTCTCGTGCTACATGTTTTTTGTGTATCTACAAACGATATGCATGCATGGGACTTTTTTTTGAAAGACAGATAAACGACGATGCTCCATCTTCAGAGAATATTTAAATGAGCAAGAGATTTTGTTGTGACTGTGACCTTCACGAGTAAATTTTCCATTTTCTGACAAGCACTCTTTCATTTACATTTAGATACAAGGGACGGAGATTACGGGTACATTTGCTTATGAACTTTTCTACTACGTCTTGATGGAATTTTCATTTCGCTGAGCACATCATCCCACTATTCCCACTACTATCAACCAACCCAAGTTTATATTGGATTTGGAATCAGAGATAGAAGAGCTGTCAACAGTTTTTAGGGTGCTTGTTCTTCCTTCCGGAGAACCCATAAAAGCAGGCAAAGAGAGAGAAAAAAATATATAATGCCATATAAACATGGGAAAACAGCGTTGAAAGTGAATGAATACGTCGATGGAAAATGCATTCATCCCGTTATGCTAGAAGCACCTACTTTGCAAACAAACGAAAAAAGTATTTTTACAACTAAAATTGTAACAAAAGCAATCCCAAACAAAGTTTGTCCTTGAATTTGGATAAGAGAATGTTTTACAATGTATTCAGTTTATTATTATCATCATGTTTCCTTTTTTTACTCTTCTTAGGTATAGCCAACAGTAGTAGAAGAGTCAGCATTTTCTTTTGCAAAATTACTGCTGTTGCTGCTACTACAACATACAATATCTCTGCTTAAAATTTCGACTGCATCAGAGAAGAATGCATAAGTTGATGATGGTGGTGGTGGTGGTGGTGGGTCGTTGAATAGTTAAAAAGAAGTGAGGGTAGTAGAGTGATGATGATGGGTGATGTGATGTGGGCTTGTCGGTCGGGCTTTTTTGTTGGAAGTGTAGGTACGTCGGTGTACATTTGATGATCCTACAAAGTACTACTTTCATTGATACACACTTCCCTATTATTATTATTCTCTTTTTTTGTAAATGTATTTCGCAGAACAAATTTCTAGTCTAATATATTTAACCGTAAAATATCTCTGTATATGTACAATATAATATACTTTTACAAAAGAATCCAAACTAATGCCAGCACGACCAAGTGATATTTATACGATCAATATCCCTTCTATTGTGTACTTTTGCATATAACACAATAAAATAAATATATATACTTATTTACTACTGCATTGCAATCACTGCACTGACTGAGTGAGTAGACAACAAATTTCCCAAATGTACACGCTTACATTTATGCAAACGTACATTATTATCTGAAATAAATGTGTACACACAAAACACAAGTGATTATTTGATAGGTCCAGATCTAATTTATTGCTGTAGACATTTTGTAATTTGCTCGACAAACTGATAATAAGCATGACGAATTATATCATGTAAACTACACACAGTTGCAGTTGGATCAGCCTTCCAAGAGCAAATAAGGATTAAGCATTTTGGATATATTTGGCAGGTTGCACGTAGGAATAACATTGAGTTTACTCCAATGAATTTCCATTTATTTGTGACAGTTGTTTGGTTGACTACTACCTTTTACTGTTATATTTCACCTAAAATATTTGTACAAAGTTTATTATGATGAGTGAAATGTGTGTGCAAACAATAGAGAGAGACTATTGTGTAGGTAAAATCTACTTGATAGTAACATTATCACTGATTCTGTTAAATTGCATTTAGATAACCAAAGTAGCAAGGTTAAATATCATATTAGTTGGTATGTATAACCTATTCTACACACACACACACTCCTGGGATTTCTCATATTAGTAATATGCAATATTAATATCTACCTACATAGATGTACGAGTTTTTTCTATTTAAATATATATAATCTTCTATCATGATTACCAGTATTCCCACAGTTATTATTATGGATGACATTTATGCTGATGTATTACGCTACTGACGTACGTACGTGATGGATATTAATGTATAACAAATTATTGTATCATCTTTTGTATCATCAACATATAATTTGCTGTTTATATACAGATTTGAAAAGCATTTCAACGACAATAAATCAATATGTTTTTCTACGATTCATTGAATAGAACAATCTGTTATGTCATTGCCAACTTGACTTGCCTTGAGCTTCTAGCACTGTATGGAGATATATGTAAGTAGGTAGATGTGTTTCTTTTGTGCTTTAAACAGCAGGTCATCATCATCATAAAAGTACGGAATATGTCTGTGTAATGGAATAATATTATAGTAAAAGTGCTTTACAAGTTATAGTTTCCTTGTTTCAAATTAATTCCTAGTTAGCACAGGAATAAATCAATAAACAAAGTCAACAAATGCCAAGTCGCAGCTCCAGTAGTTTGACAAGAGGAGGGCCCACCATTTTCGAACTGGTGGACCGTACCAAAAAATTCATACGCTTTGAACTTGTAAGATGTTGATTAAGCTAGTTTTGTATATACGTATCTATAAACAAACATATCCACTTACAGTAAAAGTCTTTTTCCTTTGGTTCTCGTGACTGTGAAGTATATCCATACTATCTGCAAAGTTATCTTTAAAGGTCTACTTGAGTATTTTAATAGTTAATTATTTGGCTCGTGTTATACACGAGGAGAAACCATTACCATGATGCAAATTACTGCTCATCTCATCACAACTGTATTTTTTGCTTGAAACGCGCAGCCGAAAAAAGAGGATATTTTTGGATCATCATCTCTTTTACGATAATAACACTGTCTATGCATCTTTTTCAAGGTTCATGCGGGTGTTGCTGTTGCCATATTTTTTGGAATTTTTCTTGTCCTACAACCATGGAATTACAGTCCAGGAAGTTCAGAAGGTATGTAGTAGTAGTAGTAGTACATGGTGTAGTATACAGAACAAAAAAATGCACCAAGAATGAAAACGACGCGACAGGAAAAATAGAAAAATGCATAAAATATATTATGAACAGAAACACAGCATTTTGTTCATGAAAGTCCAGTCAATCTGGTTCTGTCTGACTGGCACTGCCAAACACGTCAATAATTCTGCACAAATATATATATATATACCATATATATATGATATGGTATATGTATATATATATTGACCTTTTAAAAAACTAATTTGTGCAGAGTACTGGGCAAATGAATTGTGTGAATATTTTATTGCATCTAAATTAGCTATTTTACTTTAATTTCTTAAACTTTGTTTCAGAAAATCGTCCCTACTGGATGGTAGGTCCACCTCTAATCTACTTCATGATAGACCTACTACTCGCCCTAATGCTTCATTTTGGACTCCGTAATGAGGTATGTTTAACAGTGGAAATATAATATAAGTTGCAACAGTGTGTATCCGAGTCTTTAGCTTAAAAATTAAACGCAAAGTAAATGCCATATGTCATTTGCATAGACTTGACATTACTGTCATTTTAAAGGCTTTAATTATAATGGACGTACCTAATTTCTTTCTCTTGTTCTCCCGATAAGAGAAGCGTAATAATGAATAAAGTCAGCAGAGAAAGCGTCAAGCAGAAAACTTTTCCTTGTTTTCGGCTTATTCTTTTTTAATTCTTCTCTTCTTCTTCTCCTCTTTTCTCTCCTCTCCTATCACCAAGCTTGTTTATTCCTCTTATGCATACATATTATATAAATCTCGTGCCTGTATACTTTATATAAGGCATTATATTTCTACTTGTTTTTCTTCTTTAATAGCTTCGTCCAAAGACATGCAAAGTTTGGATGCTCCTCCAAGTTGTGAACCTCATTCAGCTCACGCTCCTGGGATTCTTTATGATTTGGGAAATTGAGTTTGTCGACAACAGCTACCTCAAACTTATTGCTGCCTTGCTAGTCCTCTTTATATACAAAACGTATAGAATTTCTGTCATGCAAAAGTTGATCCTCGATATGAATGCTCGTTGTTCCATTACATGCATCGGTGGCAACAGCACCACCACCACCACTACTCCTACAACAGCCATTAGCAATAACAACACCGAAGGTAGCAACACTAACACAAGTTTCGCCAACAGTCACCATCACTTCCAACAACAACAACAACAGCAACACCAAGTAGTCAGTAGTGAGCACACTCTTCGGCCTACTTTTACCTTTTCCGTGCAACAGCCTGAAGCTGCTCTAGGTCTTGGCCCTGCTGCTGCTGGAAATGTCAAGCAAGAAAGTTCGGCATGATAGCATGATGGTATGCCGTTAAATGTTTAATGAAGCACGTGAGTAAGAGAGGGAGGGGGGTTTTCTACTAAATTGTTGCGGTTCATGCTGAAAAGGTCGAAGTTTTAGAAGTTAATTTGCTACTCAATAAAATAAACATAGTATGCAGTATACACGTACAATATTATTATAATATTATGTTGCCGACTCTGACTGTATGTAACTTACCACTAGCACCAAAAAGACGAAACGCCTCTTTTTTGGTTTATCTGTGTACAACTTTTTTTAAAAAAGCGACAATGTACCTGGAAAGAGAGTGAGAGAGCTTTTTTTCGTAAATGATGTAGCTCACGACAGCCAAACCCACAGTCTTTTGTTCATAGTGTTTTGTTGAATAATGAAGTAGACATACTTTTCTGTTTTCTTTCTAGTGTAACTTACTACTACTACTACACAATGCTTAACTTTATTGTTGTTCCATTAAGATTTCCATTTTGCTCTTTTTATGACGTTGTATAATATTATATATCATTTCAACCCAGTGAAGCGCCAGTGATCTCTGTCAGTTTTTCAAGTCAGCATTTTTGTGATTCCTTGAAGGTTAAGCTGTTCGTTCTCTAACGTGTTTGTTGTTATAAAAAGTTGGATTTTTATTTTTACATTTTAGTGCACACCAGTATTTATTCCGTTTTTGCCACTATCCTAATGCGCTTGTGAAATATATTATTGTCGCCTTTCTTCTTTTTTATGGCTGCTAAAAAAATTTAAAGTAAACACTATACATATACACAGTTTTGCAATATTGTTTTGAAAAAGTAATAAGCGTATCACCCACCACGAAGGGGTGCTATCGTAATGCATGTACCTAAATGAATATTTTTCTTACATAAAAAGTACAAAAATGACAATTTGAAGGTTATTTGAAGCTAGCATTATTCTTTTTCCTCATTCCATTTCATTCTCATATGATGTATCCAACCACTATCCACCATGGGCTCCTTCAAGTTAAGTGACAGAATATATGACAAGAAAAATATGGCCAAGAAGAGAAGGAAAAAGAAAAGGGTAGAAGGCGAGGGAGAAGAAAGCACTGGAGTAAAATATGATGAAAGAAATGAGTGCTTTCAATTTGCCAAATTGCATCATTCTGCAATTTTGTTGAAGAGCAACAGCAGAGAAACCACACACTTTACTTTTATTTTGGCTTGCCATATTCCCCATCCCCTTTTTCTTGTTTGATTATTATTATCATCATACATATTGCACCATATACAGCAATAATAAATAAGTACTAGTAACTGAGCAGCAGAAGCAGCATCCCTACTCTTTACAATTTTTTTTTCTTCTTAACTTCTGCTCTATTGTACTTAAGTTTCTTCAGCTAAATAGACAGTGAATGAGTTGTAGTGTCGTGGTGTTGTAAAATCCCATTGTCTCATAATATGTTATCCAGACACAAGAAAGAGAAAGCGTTATGCTTGACTGCTGATTTTACTTTGGATAAAAGTCAAAGGAGAAGAAAAGGAGAGAGCACGAACTAGAGAATGGAAAGTTGTACAGCCACAA
The DNA here is from genome assembly GCA_027743785.1 of Sinhomidia bicolor. Taxonomy (NCBI): domain Eukaryota; kingdom Metazoa; phylum Arthropoda; class Collembola; order Entomobryomorpha; family Entomobryidae; genus Sinhomidia; species Sinhomidia bicolor. The sequence continues at coordinate 27,205 of JAHZMT010000500.1, forward strand.
AATTTTCACTTTTTCTTCTCCAAAGAGTAAAGCTATATGGAATAAGGGAGAGTTTTGTGCAAAAGATGCAATGTATAGAAAAAGTAAGCCAAAAGCAAAAGTAGTAGAAGATTTTTACTGGTAATAATAATAATAAGAAGTGAAGAGACATGCCAAAATAAACGCTGAGAGTTGTTGGAACTGTTAGGAGACTGGTGCTACTGCTGCTGTGCTGTTAGAATACGTTTTTTAGAAGAGGGTCTCCAAAATAATGGAAAATGGAACAGAATGGAACGTTTTGTATTATTTTTTGTAATAATGTGTGTTGTGGGCTTTCTCGTAGCTTGCTGCTACTGCATGGGCATAACGAGCAGCAGCCTGCTAGCAGTCAGCACTACTACATGCAGTGTGCTTGCTTTCCCTATTGTACACGACGACAGAGAATACAACAAAAGTTATGTGCTCTTCCACATTCTTTCCTCTTTCCTTCTCATTTCGCCTGTGATTCTTGAGCTTTCACTTGCAGAAGAGAAAACTATCCACAATGAAAAGTATGTGTGACTCTGTAAATATATTCAAAGAGAGAGGGAGAGAGAGAAAGAGAAATAAGTTGAAATCGGAATGAGTTTAACTGTACATGCCTACACGTGCATGTACAGGACATGTTTTTGTAGCTACCTATATACATTCTTTATGTCTTATCATAAGTTTCAACATATTTATTTTGGCTATCTATCTACTACCACCACCACTACTACATGATGGTCATAATAATAATAATAACAATAATACTACTACTTCTTCTTGGGTATGTGCTTTTCTTCCACCCGCATCAAGGTTTTGGTACGAGATTTACACAAGCTACACAGAGCATTTACGCAACTCGTTCGACTCAAGTTTATGCTATATTCATGGGTTGACGCGAAACTTTCTGCTGCACTTAAAGCTTGCAGACCTTGAAGTTATCGATCGATTGCGGAGAGAGTCTTTCTTTTCAGGATTATATCATTGTATTACAAACCCTATTTACTGTACGTATACATTTTTTTATATAGAACATGCTGTCATAATATACACACGTTTTCAGATACATAAACAAGCAAAGTATAAAGTTATATACCTACCTATATGCATTCATATATGCACGGATAAATACCACTAAAATAAAGGCCCACAGCAAAGGAAAGAGAGTGGGAGAGAGACCGAGAGAAAGATAGCGAGCAAGAAAAAAACTCTCCCTCTCTTTTGCTTCCCTTTTGCTTTGCTTTGCTTTCCTGCCTACTTTCTCTCTAGCGTTACATTATTGCTTGCTGCTGGCTTTCTCTTTCTTCCTGCTGCTGCCTTCATAAAAAGGGAGCGAGAAAGGGAAAAATGTAGCAGTTTGTTTCATGCAATTATATTTCATACACACACTCAACGAGACACACTCGTTTTTTGTTTGTTCACATGCTTGTATGAGGAATAGGTTTAGTTTTAGTGTAGCCCTCTCTGCTGATGTTGTGCTTGGAAAGTTTCCCAAATAAGTTGCTCTAAAGAGAAAGAAAATTGTTATACATATATTGTTTCTTTCTTCCTCTTTGTTGTATTTTCTGCGAGTGTATAACGTAGAGTGTGTTGTGCAACGATAAGAAGGAAAGAGGAGAACCTGCAACAAAACACATTTTTTTGTCTTTACTAGATCAGATCACACATTTCGTCACATTGATATTTGGAGCATGGCTCATTTCACTGCTGTCTTCCTTGCCGCAATGGCTATGATTCTGGAATTTTTCTAGCTATCCGAGGGAAAGAGAGAAAGAGAGAGAGAAATAGAAAAAAAACAAAGCTATAACTTTTTATCTTTCAGCTAATTACGTTACAACGACAAAATACAACGATAACTGTTTTTAATGGTTGGAGAAAGTACAGCAGCTTTATATAGTAAAACAGTGACTTTCTAGCTTTTCGTGTCCATAATTCGAAAATAAAAGCAACACTTTTTTTGCTATTCAACTTATTCAACTAGTTTGTTGTGTGTTCGGTGAGAAAAGAGAAAGAAGACAAACACGTGCGATTATTATTATCGACATCATCATGTCAATGCTAATGACAACACGTCTTCTTCAGGCGCCAGGTCCTTTCGTCAACTGCCACATTCGGTGCAACAACAAGCGCTATTATTATCCAGGTGGTTTTTTTTATATCTCAACTCAATGATGCATCTAAGAAAAAACCAATACTTTCTTTTTAGCTTGACAAACACAAATGTTTCTTACCATGTATATATATTTTTTGTGATTTTTTATTGTGATTTGTGTGGCCCCCATTAAACTGCACCTCATCCGTTGAAATGCGAAAGGCGATACTGTGTCTGGCCAAGTCATTATTAATCCCACCGAAACCGTTTACTGTCACGGTAAGTTAATGTTAAATTGGTAGCTGCAGCAAGCAAGCAGTGCTAATAAAACTGCTGTTAGAGTGGACGATATAGGGTGGTCAGGATTCAACTTACACATCTAAAATTTCATTACGTGCGAAGAAGGAGGAAAAAAGACTATTTGGCTATTATTTGATTAAGTGTTCATGTTCCCCACAACCTTTTTCACCAGACACACTTTTTCATGACGTTGGAAAAAAAATTGAGTTTACTTGTGTGTAACATGTAACCTACGCGTAGGTATTTACAGCAATGCATGTGTCCAGTTAAACGGTCAAGTTAGATTCTGTAGCCGAGGAGTGAGGTATAAGCAACAGATATTTTTTTCAGGGAAAAATAGACAGTGTAATGAATTGCGTTGCCCACACACACTCACGTATCATGCATTTTAAATGAATTGTTTACGTCATGTTTCTATCTTGCATAGCCATGTAGTCAGCAGCATATAATCGTAGCCAATCTTTCAATTCGACATGCCTTTTAATAAATATAAAAGTAGCAATTTTTGCCCAATTTCGTTTCGTAGGAATGTACGTTGCTTTCGAGGGAAAAGCAGTGGTCACCTTTAAAACACTGGGGGAAACCAGGACGAAAATGGAGGACATTTGTAAATTAGAACAGTACATGATGGGAAAGAATATACGTAAGTTGAGAGAAGGAGGAAATGAAAACAAGTAGAAAAACCAATTATCTAACAATTATCATTACTGCAATTTCCCTTGTATGTTCAATGAAGCTCATGCAGGCCTGAAGAAGGTAATGGTGACGCCTCAAGAGTTCAACTTTTCCTTCGAGCTGCCTTTAGACTTGCCGTCCTCATTTAATGGCAAACTTGGAGCAATCAATTTCCAAGTTGTGGTTCATCTCGTCAGATCCGACACGTATCACGTAAAGCAAACGGAGAAGACAATAAAAGTTCGCGGAACTTTGGATCTACACGAATATCCGGACTCGTTCAAGTCTGTTGTTTACCATGCACCCTCGAAAAGACCCCCGCTTACGTGCACGCTCCAGCTGAACAAAGGAGGCTTTTTACCTTGTGAGAAAATTACTTTCACTATTGAGCTGTTTAATCCGGAGGAGCATGAAATTGAGGGGATAACACTTACATTCTTAAAGGTAACAATAGAGTTTATTGAGCACAAATAGAGCACACACACAATACTCACTCAATAGTACAAAGTAGCGAAACACAATAGGTTTTTGGCGTGACCATATTTTGTGTGCGACAATTTTTATGTCATGTTAACATCCTTTCTTATTATGTTGTGAAATATTGCTTTGTCGCTTTGCAGAAAGTAAACTACAAAGTACGGGAAACGAA
>JAHZMT010000501.1:0-12233 GCA_027743785.1 Sinhomidia bicolor
TGTATGATGAATTTGTTGATGCTGTTTGTTCTTGTTGATTATTTCTTTAATCCTCTGTTCATTGTTGTTGTTTTTACGTTACTATTAATACGAATGATTATGAACATGTATAATAATTATATTGTATTAGGCGTCTGTCCACATTAACCTTGCTTAAATCAAATGGCTCTATCTATCTACCTCTACACATATACAGCCATAAATAATTAATAGTTGTTGGTTTTCATTTCAATAACACGATACACCTAAAAAGGTGCTAAAAATACAATAATTGTAATAATAATTAAATTGTATTTGTATCATCATCTTGTAAAATGTAAAACGATTTTTTCCGCAAGCTAAATATAATAATATAAATACTACGTGAGAACCACCTAACAATAAATAATATTTTAACATCTAATTTTAACATCTACCTCTACCTACACGAATATAAATTAGCTAAAATGTTACTTCTATTGTTTTTCCCTTTGTGTGATAACCAGTGCTAATGGCATGCTAATAATAATAAATAATAAATAAATAAGTAGTTCGTTAATATACGAATTTCATATATCAGATCGATAATATTGCTCTCTTCTTGAAACATCATTATACAACTATAACAATAATTAACTAAATTTTACTGTAGTAGTCCTTTAGTTGTACACCATTTTAATTTGTGGAGGAAATATGTAATTGCTATGCTCTATAACGAAAGTCTTGCTGCTTCTATCAATCTACTAAACTGTTCTTGTTTAAAGCTAATACTACCCAAGTAGCATACTAAATTAATGTATTTTACTAAATGGTTGAAAAGTCTACCAATCATACTATTGATAACAACACGTTTCTTTGTTCTCTCTCCTTCTTTTTTAAAAGAAAGTAGTAGGCAGCAGCAGCAGATATTTTTTTGATGATTACTTGTTTGTGAGCACTACTTTTTTTTGAAATATTTGGTTTTGGGAGGAGGAGGCTATACATTTATATATATAGGCGCCGGCGAAAGTTACCATACAGAAAGCAACAATTATTATTATTATTAAAGTTTTTAGCAACAATAAGATTATTATTATGTACCTGGATTTTTCTCAAGGGAAGATGAATGTAAGATGCAAAGTTTTTATTTTTCTTTCTTGTTCCCGCCGTGTGTTCTTGAACCGAGTTGCCGTGTTGATAATGATAACTGCTTTTGGTGCTGCTGCTATGGCTGCTCTTTTCTTTCTTGCCAAAAGTTTATTTTTTTGCTGGAGGCGATGAACGGTTTACAAAACTGTTTTTAAAAATTTTGATGCTTTTTGTTTCTTTTGCAACTTTTGTTTCCAGCGCTTTGCTGCTTGTCCGCTAACGTCCTCGCGTCGTCCTCCGATGAACAACAAGAAGAAAGACAAAGAAGAAGAAGTGAAGGAGGAGATAGATAGATCTGGTCAGAGGTTGATGATGATGATGATGAACGTGGTAGATAAAAGAGTATAGTAGATTGTTTTTTTTTCTTTAAAGAAGTAAGAAATACTGGAAGCGTTGTTCGCCGCGAAGAAGGTGTGTTGTTGTTTTTTTCTCTCTTCTGTTTGTAGGTTTAGTTTGATTTAACAAGTTTATATAATTTTTTTATACTGTACTGTGTAGTGTAGTAAGTAGAATGTAGTAGTTGTAGAGCTATTTATGGTAGAGTAGAGAAGTAGATTGTTGTAACATGAGGAGGAGGAGGAGTATAGTAGTAGAGGAGATGAATGAGTGTTGAATTGTTGAAGAGAACTGCATCATCAGGAAAATTGTAGATAGATAGGTAGGTATATGTGTTAAGGTAAGATTTTCTCTTTCTCTCTCGCTCTCTGTTTTATATATCGTGGTAGTAGTTGTCGTAATCACTTTTTTCTTTGCTTTTTCTGATTCTCTACAATTATATAGGTATATATGTATGTATATATATATATGTTATGATGTATATATATTTTGTTGGTTGATCTTAGAGTCCTAAGTAGCCGGCCACAGTGGAAACCATAATGGCACCGGTTACCAGTAGACAGGCGAGAATCATCAACTTTTTCTGTTTTGTTGAAATATTTTTAAAATAAATATTATTTGAAACTGTACTCACTTGTAATTTAAAAAAAAAAGTATTTTAAAATAGAAAGTAATTTTCTTTTTTACCTTTCTTGCTTTACTTTCGTACTCACGAGCTTTCTTCATGTCCTTATTGGCCCTGTCCACGTAGTCCACGGCATGGTCGACCTGGTACTCAATTCGATCTATCATTTCTCCCTAGAAGAACAACCAAAAATACAAACAAAACAATAATTATTATTATCACTTTTGATCACCCAAACTTTAAACAAAACACATTTGGTTGCTACTACTAAAGTAGGGGTGCTTGTGTTTATTTTTTTGTATGCATTGCACATTGAAAACTTCCTATTTCACTTTCATCACCCATCATCATCATCATCATAGCTTTCACTATCACCATCATCATCATTGCTGCTATTATAATACTTAACTAATCCACGACTTTTCCCATTTGGATTACAGTTGAAAAACATATATAATAATGGCCACTAATTCTTACATATATATATATTTAACTCATTAGTATTCCGTTTGAATTCCAATCCCATTATTATGTTTCGCACTCCCAAAAATCCTGACCAAACATCCAAAAAAACTTGTGCCTTTTCGTCTCTCTCCTTTTTCGCTCCTTTCACTCTACAGCTCTTTTTTCAGTTTTACTGCCTTCCACGGCCGCACACACGGCAATAAATTGCATATGTGTGGTCTGGTGCTCTCCTGCTATTATTACTACTACTACTACCACTGTTGCCGTGTATTTTGAACTGGAGGATTTTCTGTGTGTGGTATCGTATGACACATATATCAAAATGGGGATAAAAAAAGGATTGTATAAAAACGATTTAATCTTTTTTTTTAACGAAATAATCTCATTTGACTTGGACAAAACAGCATCCTTTTCATCTTTCATCATAAACTCGTGTAATCAAGTTATCGTAAAATTGATGGCGGAAATAAACCATTTTTTTGGCTACAAAATTATTTACTATAACGCTAATCTTAATTTGCATGTGCAATTTAGGCATACGTTTAGTAAGTAAATATATTATATTCCATTTACCTGACTTTCAACAAGAACAGCCATGTCTACAAACATGTCATGAAGTTCACGAATAGAAGTTTCTAATTTGATTATGTCCTGATGACGAGCCTCGATATCGGCTAACGTCTGTCGGGCTTGTTGTGTATCCGTTACAATCTACACACGGGGAAATTTGACATTTGACAAAAAAAACAAATTTTGAGTAAAATGCAAGTACATCTTATTTCTGTATTGTAATAAGCACATGTATGCAAGCATACATACCCCTTGCGTGAATACAGCAGCGTTTCCCTGTTCCAGCATGTTTTCCAGCTCTTCATCTGCTACCTGTTTCCCAGCTAATTAAAGAAAAATAGGTCAAAAGCCAAGTTTTAAAATTCATTCAAATTTCAAAAAATTGAAAAGTTTTGCTATTTGACAAATTTTTTGATTTGCAATTTTGCATGTATTGTTCTTACTAATTTCAAGCTGTCTCTGAATTCTGCCTTTGCATCTCTCTCGGTAGTCAGTTTGAGTCCTATTGTACTCTGTCATTACTTCGACAAACTTTCTTGAAAGAGTGGCATGTTGCGTTTTTCTGATACGAACATCTGCTGGTGACTCACTGTATTGTTCTGCTTGCTCAATGCTTTGCTCGATAGCTGCAATTACGAAAATGTTGTTTCATAATAAATTACAACAGCATTTAATTTATTTATATATACCTATACACATGATAAACACAGGGCATAGCTCACCTTTCAACTTGGAGCGAACTTGATTTGATGTCTTTTTTATTCCTGCCATAAGGTCTTCCAGTTCTTGCTGCATTTCTACAAAATAATAATAATTAGAAATAAATCAAAAAAATAAATATTTCCGACTAAAATGTCTTTTTTAACGGAAGTCCCGTCAACTTACTCTCGTCAGTGGTTGGAGCGGATAAAATGGCACTCTGAACTTTTTTAACTTGCTCCGTATCCTGTAATATCCGCTCCACCATTTTTCGTAACTCTTCCACCTGAAACCATTAAAAAACAAAACAAAAAACATTTAATAAACTCCATTATTATATAACCTGCCATTTTAAACAAAAATTTTAGTCATTAATTAATCATATTTATTTATTTTACCTCTGCGAAGAACTCATCCATGAAGCCATCCCTGGCCTCCATGTTGAGTTGAACTTCGTCCATGTCCGACTCATCGTCATCGCTCTGAGCCGCTTTCAAAGCGGCTAATCTGTCTCTCGTCATGTTGGCTAGTTTGTGTGGTGGCTTTACAGCAGAAAGCTCCTTACGCTTTCACTACCGTAATAACTTAAAAATTTACTCTTAGTATTAATATTATTATAATTACAATTGCACTTCACCAATCCACCTCTTTAAAAAAACTCCCTCTACCTCACACACTTTACTCACGCCACTTATTTTTTTTAATGAACAATTTCTTTCTCTCCTTTTATTAACTTTCACACGCTTTCACTATTTTCACATGCACACAACAACAAACACACTTTACAAACTTTCTTTCTTCTCAATTCACACACAGTCAATTATCCTCCAGTTTTAGTACGTCCTTTTCCAATTTCAGTTTTTATTACTCCACTTTGCAGTCGTCGTCGTTGTTCAAATTATCCTGACGTCTTCATCCATGCAGCCCCTCAGCCCGAAAGTGTGCGTTGAGTCTTTCTCCTCGTCACAACCACTAAACCTATCTTCAAAACTATTATTATTGCTTCTATTGCTCCTCCTCCTACAACTTTCCAGCAAGTTGCTCTGATAATAATTATTATTAGTAGTATGGATAGTGATATTGCAAAAATTATTATTACTGACGATGCTGAAGGACTGCTGAGTAGTAGTAGTAACTGCTGCTGTTGAGTTGGTAGAATAATTGGAGAGATTTCCAAAAAAAAATTCAAATGGGGGGACAAGGTGCTGACTTTCAGTGCTACAAGATGATGAAGAAGAAGAAAAAGGAGCGAAAGTTAAGGGACCTGAAGATGATAATGGCACTCCCGTGCAATTGGGACAGTTATCGGTGTCCTTGTCCTTGTCACAGTTGTTGTTTGTACAATTTTGACAGAACGTGATCCCTTCAAACATTATACAAAAGTTACACTCTCCCCCGCTCCTCCCTCATGCAGATTTCCAGTTGAGTATACTTGACGTTAAGATTCCTTCCTCCTACAAAAACACATCAATCAAGACAACACACACATAATTTATTACTATTATTGAATTATTATTATTTATTAAATTCCTCCGCAGATAATCAGCACAGGCAGCTGCTGACCTTGACTTATCAATTTGAGCAACTCTCTCTCTCTCTTTCTCTTTTGTTTGCTTTGCAAAGCCAACTAACTACCTACGACTACAAATCATATTTTTTTTCACTGATAGGTATACCCACACTTTCTCCACCACAACCAGGAAGCACTCACAAGATCAGTAGAGAGAGAGAGAATAAAAAAACATAAAAAGATATATCAAATCAGACAAAAAAAGAGACATGACGATGATGAATCATGATCACTTTCTCACCTTTTTTATTATTTCCTCGTTTCACTTTCATACTTTCTCCTCATATCAAAACCGCGCACACACCACACACACAAACACACTCATCAACTTTTCTCATAATAACCAATTATATATTATTATTATTATTTATCCCTACTACTATTTTTTTTCTCCTGCTTTCACCTACACAAACACGCCATCATTAATAATAATACTGTAGTAAAAACAGCAACAATATTCTTTTCTCGTCTTCTTTTTTTGTTTATTAATAACCTAGCAGATAGTAAGTAGTAGTAGTAGTGTGATGGTTTGTAGTGGTAGTAGTATCAGCAGAAGTAGTGGTACAATCTATTTAGCGTTTTCTAGTAGTTTACTAGTAGTATAATAATAAGTACAAGTAGTATATTATAGTATTATAATAACAAGTTGCACACCGTGTCAAGTAAATAAAAAAGGCAACAGACTTTTTTTCTACTTTCTTCATCCACCACACTTTTCTCTCTTCCCTTTCTCTCTCTCCAGTTTTTTTTTCTATTATTTCTCTTTTACACACACACACACACACACATACACACACAAATAATATCATTTACCATTACCACCACCGTCACCACTCACTACTACTGCTGCTGCTGCTGCTAGAAGAGGAGCACTATACAATAGCTATCAAAATAATAATAATATATAAAGATATATAGACGTAATACTATCAATATTATTATTATTATTATTTAGCTCGGTGTGTGAGTGTATATATATATATAGCTATATAGATATTTATTTGTGTATAATGTTATCATCATCCTCCTCCTCTCATCCTCATTTGCTACTTTCACTATTACCCTTTTTTTCTCTATCTCGACTTTCTTTCTCTCTCTCTCTCTCTCTCTGTGTAGAAAAATATATACAATAATATATATACATACACACATACAATCACATCAGCAGCAGCAGCGAAAGCAGCAGACATATAGATAGACAGGCAAAAAGGCAGGGCAGCAGCAGCAGCACAAGCACAAGCACAGCAACTAACTTGAGCAGCACCATACACAGCAGAAAGGCATACTCCTACTTACTCTTTACTTTCCCATGCCATACCACTGCCTTCATCACCATCACCACCACCGCCACCAGAGAGAAAAGAGAGGAGGGGAAGCTCCCTTGATCACGACGACGACGAGGACGACCATGATGATGATGATGATGATGATGACGACGACGTCGACGACGACGATGAGTTAGTATATAAGCATTAGCAATATATATGGTATAGATTTACATGCCTTTTTTACATGCACATTAATGGCATTAATGACGACGACGTCGACGACGACGATGAGTTAGTATATAAGCATTAGCAATATATATGGTATAGATTTACATGCCTTTTTTACATGCACATTAATGGCATCATTTATATATTATTATATTATGTATATGTGTGCTTGCATTCTCTATTTTTTTAAAACAAGTAGTCGTGAAAAAAAATTACTTGCTATCTTTTGTGTAATATGTAAGCTGGGAAAAGAAAAAAAATATGTAGCAAAAGAATATAAAGAAATACAAGTAGTGTAATAGTACCAACCAGCGTCGATACCGCCACTCCAACCAACCTCACGGCTGGCTGCTATGCCATCATCATCATCATCATCGATACGTCGTCAACCACAAGTTATTTTCTTTCACTATTTTTTTTTCTCTGAAATACTTTACTTTTTTAAAGCACAGTAGTAGCACAAGCAACCAAACAACAAAAGCATGTCATCATCACTATCATCTTTCCATAGTCTCATCATCATCATATTTCTCTCAAATACTTTACTTTTTTAAAGCACAGTAGTAGCACAAGCAACCAAACAACAAAAGCATGTCATCATCACTATCATCTTTCCATAGTCTCATCATCATCATCATCATCACCGCCGTCAAACTTGATGATTTACTTTCGTTCGATATTTCCTCCAGCAAAAAAAAGACAAGAGAAAAAAAACTTTTTTTGTTCATTCATTCGTTTCATTCGATAGACTTTTGTTGCTCATCCATAATGACTTTTAAGTAGGTACATGTAGTACATAAAGTGTGTTAAACGGGTACAACGACGACGATGATGATGAGGGCAACTTTTAGATAAAAACATCATCACACACACACACACACAAGTTGGATGACAGGGATGACACGAGCATGTCATATCTGGTGTTGGTCGCTCTTTATTATTTTTATTATTATTTCTTTCGAGTCACTTATAAATGACATGAAGGCAGCAAGCAAGGAAAAAAAACAGCAAGGCCACGAGCAAAAAAAACAGGGCAGCAGATTTTTACCGTTTCGTTCATTACACACGTTTTTCAAAAAATTATACATGTTGATGTCTTTAGAACAACAAGCGTACTTAATATTTTGCACACACAAGAAGGAAAAACAAAAATAGTTTAGGTATAAAAATAAATAAATAAATAAATAAAATATGTATGGGCAAAGGTCACCGTCATCAAGTCAAGAACCACCATCATCATCATCTGCAGATACCTCTACGTGTATGTACCTACCTGAGGGAGATAAATATTATATAATGATAATAATAATAGCATAATGTGTGCAAAGTGTATAGGTTTTGGTCTATGTGTGCGTGTGGTTTTTTTGGTAGTATATAGATGTATTTTTTATAGGAAAGAGTGTAGAGAGGAGGAGGAGGAGGAGAGGAAAAAAAGGGCTAAAGATTTCCAAAATAAAAAAAAATTGTTTCTTCTCTCTCGTCTCACTGGATTAATATCGTCATATAGAAAAGTAGTTGGGTACAGGCGTACCCACTTGTACACACACAGAGAGAGAGTCAGTGTCTCCTCGGCTTTTTTTTCTCTCTATGTAGCGATAGTGTGGCAGCAGAAGCATGAGGATATTTTTTTTATACAGTAGGTAAGTAGGTGTGTTCCACGATCATTTTATCGTGTGCTGCAATGCGACTAAAAGATTTCAACTGGAGACACTCTGCCGCCATACACTCGGGCAAGCCTGTGACCCACTCGGGTGGAAACCGAGCGCGGAGTATATCCGAGAGAGAGAGAAAAGCTGCTACTACACTAAACAGTATACAGTGCATGTATATTCATCACCATTACCACCACCACCACCACCACCTCAGACATACTTTCTCCTGTGAAACTTGCTGCTTGATGATTGTGATGGCGATGATAATAAGCAAGCAAGCGAGCAAACTTCAAAAAGAAAAAAAAGAAAGAAAGCAAAATAAAAAGCTATGGAGAGGAAACCCACCCTAGCTCTCTAGCAGCAGCAGAGAGCAGCAGCTCTGCTGCTCTCCATTTCATCCAGCTTATAAAGCTTGAAAAAAAAGGCTCAGCAGAATAGCATGGCAATGGCAAAGCATAAGCTCTTTTTCTCTTTCAATCGATCTACAAACACACAACCAACATGCTTTACTTTTTTTACTTGTTTTTTTTTCGAAGGAGCAGCAGCAGCAGAAGCAGCAGCGGATAGAAGGTTGACTGGCTGGTTGAGTTGAGAAAAAGAGAAAAAATAGAAAGTTACCACGAATTGGTATGCTGCTCATGTTCACATTCACTCACATGCATGCACATCATCATCATCGTACATACAGCAGCAGCATATATTCAGAGGGAAAAAATGTTGCTTTATTTTATACCTTTGCAGTTTATAGCAAAGAGAAAGAGCTAACGAAAGAAAGAAAGAAAATAGAGAAAAAAATAAGCTAGTAAACACATTTTGCTGTTTCCATCCATTCAACATGCATGCTTATCCATACACAAGGTTACTCTTGCTGCTGCCGTATACCTAAATTACATTCAAATATTCATTTTTTTTTCACTTGTTTACCATCATCCATCCCCATCCATCCTTCTTCTTATTTTTTCCCCATTAGAGACTAGACACAGCATACAAGTATATATATGGAGCATGCTACAGGGCACACGGTTTCTAAACACATTATTTTTTATAGAACCCTCCCAGCATATACATTTCATAGCAGCAAGCAGCGTTAAAAACATTTTTTGTTTCCTTTTTTTCCAGCGAAAAAAAAAACTTGTCGAGAAAAGAGAAGATCTAAAATAAGCTCTCTCCCTCTCTTCCTCTTTCCAGTAGTCGTAACAAGTATAAGTAGCAAACAAACCAAGCAAACGCAAACTCACGCTTTTCAATCTGACCAAACAGTCAGTCTAACTGGAGGAGAGCGAGAGAGAGAGAGAGAAAGCAAAAAAAAGAAAGTAAGTAAGTAGCACTCGGCTACAAGTTTTGCAATAACAATTTTTTTTACAAAATGATGGCCCTATATAAATACACTCACTCATGTATACATTCATTCATGAGCAGAAAAAAATGTACACTTATCCTGTAATATACATACACGTCTCTATTACACTTTCTTCTTTGCTTTGATATATAATAATAACCTTACGTCTGTCACAAAGTCTAGCATGCTACTACTACCACTACTATACTGATGACGATGATGATGCCATGCATGCATGCATGTTGGAAAGTCGACTTGCTTTTTGCTAAGACGATGATGATGACTCCTTTTTTTTTATTAAGCCTTGCTTTTGCAATGCAATTTTTCTCCGCTTACACATTCCTCTGCTACACAAACTAACTACAACACAGCGTCTCTCTGTTTACTTGACTTGGCTTTGACTTTCCCTATATTATTAAGCCTTGCTTTTGCAATGCAATTTTTCTCCGCTTACACATTCCTCTGCTACACAAACTAACTACAACACAGCGTCTCTCTGTTTACTTGACTTGGCTTTGACTTTCCCTTTAACCACCACCACCACCCGCGCTATGTGTACTCCGTACTCTCTCTGCTTCTGAATCTGACTCTGACGCTGCTTTCCTCTTTTTTTGTAATGGTGATGCTTCTCACACGCTTTTATCATCTCTATCCATCCCGTCCTTTTTTTGGCAACGTTCCGGATACTATTTTTTTGGCAAGTAGAGAAAAAAAAACTTGCTCACACACACACACACACAAGTGGGTAGTATAGGTATCAAACAGCTATGTAGCTAAGCTCTCAAAAGCTTTATTTTTTTGTGGTGTATGGCATGGCATGGCATTGGTTGGTAGCACTCCCAGGCACGCTTTTTATTCCACATTCCCCCCGTTTTTCATTTATGTACGTACCTTTCTCTTTCTCTCTCTCTCTCTCTCTGGCCCAATGTAATACCTACAACAAATGCTGTTTTTTTAAAGCTTGGGAAAAAAACAGCAAAAACGGGAATGAAAATAGTGGTCGTTGGTTTGTTTGAAAAATTTTCCTGGAGTTTCAGTGGTACATTTTGGTAGAGTTTACTTTTTTTTAAATGGTTCTCTCTTCTTGTACAAGCGGCAGCGGCAGCAGCTTTTGCTGACATTGTGGGAAATACGGATATGGCGATAAATGATGACGACGATATAGAAGTGGTGTGTGTGTGTGTCTCTCTGTTGTGTGCGGTGATGATGATGATGATGATGGTGTCGGCAGAATTATATGGATATAGATATATATTTTTGCTCTGTAGTTTCCATCCACTCGAGAGCATGGAGCAAGCAACCAAGCAAAAGCAAACTATCAACCAACTATTTTTCCTGTTTTGTTTGCCGTGTGCAACGAGCAGATATTGTGTAACAATGGATTTAAGTAAGTATATTTTCTGATAGATGGATGGATGGATAGCAAAATGGAACGGTGCAAAAAGGAAGAAGGTATAGTATATGTAATGGAAGTAGTAAGAAGCACAGGAGCAGCAGAAGCAGCAGCGGAGGAAATCACTTTTTGTTCGCATTTTTTTTCTTCCATTTCTTTTTCCTCCTTGTACAATAATGACAAACGGCATCAGTCTTTCTTTTCTTTCCTTTTTGCAGTGCTAGCAATAATGATAATTATTACTTCTGGTGGGGAATATTGTATATGTGGAACGAGTATAGCACCTATATACGAAAATGAGACAAATATTTGTCGGCATTTAGTATACCTATTCAGAAGAAAAAAAACAATTGATTCATTTTTATCATTCTTTCCTCATTTTTTTCTTTCTTTTTTCTGTCTCTTCTGAACAAAAGCTAAAATAAGCACAGGTCTGCTAGTTGGGAAAAGGAAGCTACAGATCACCCTCCACCACCTCCACCACCACCACCACCGCCATCACCGTAATAGGTAATAATAAGAATAATAATAATAACCAGTGCCACGACCTTCGAAAAAGATTTCCCTTTTATGTTCCAAAGTGTGTGTGTGTGTGTGTGTTTATATGCGTCTATACATCACAAGCACACACAGACCAGAAGAAGAAAGTAAATGGAGAGAAAGAGATGAAGAGAAAAGATCTCTTTTCTCCAACAGCTTCCTGCCCATTTCCCTTTAAATAATATCCGTTATTGCTTGCATGCATGCATGCATGCATGCATACTCACATTACCTACTTTTTTCTGCTCTCTTCTCATCTACCGACAACAATTTTTTTTTTAAAAAAATCGGTGTAAGCATGTGTTTTTTTATTATTATTTTCAGGCATAATATCTTGTGTAAAGCTGTTATCTCCATTTTACAATATAATACACGCTGTAAAACGTGCACTCTTAAAAAAAATAAAGTGTACCGAAAAAAAGGCACTTTTTCCTCTTTTGG
>JAHZMT010000502.1:0-11592 GCA_027743785.1 Sinhomidia bicolor
AGACTTTACGACAAATGGATCCGAACCTTACTTGGCAAGGCATACCTTTTACCTGTAGCTAAGATAAGCAAACCAATAATACCTACCTAATTCAATACAACTACATGCATACATACATGCAAACTACCGCTTTTATATTATGATTGAAACACCATGCATGATAACCGCGAATCATAGTCCACGATGTTAAGTGTCGATAAGTATCTCTCACCTCTTCTCACATCTACAATCCTAACATAAGTACCAATAAAATAGTTGAGAAAGCAGTAAAAAATTGAGTTACCTGAGGTGAAAATAATAGTTATGACACGATAGACCGCAATTTCAGTCTCTAGCGAAAAAAATACAAATTTCCACAAAAAATGGATGCAGGGATATATTATTTGTCTGTTCAACTTCTGTAACAATGCAATACAAGAACCACAGTCAAGGCGCATGCATAATTAAAAACCTAGTTAAATCTCGTCTCTCTCTAACTTTATGATTTTAATTAATCCTTTTGCCCGACTACAGTACACATGTTTCACAGCTTAGCAAATCAACTGCGGACACTATGCAATTAATTTAGTTTCACAGTTTTCACTTTTCACTTACATTTGCAAAACAGACAATTTGGAATGTTAAATGAGTACAAATTCACTTACCAGCAAAAGTCAGAAGGTCTGATAAAAAATGTCCGTCACGTCATATGACTGAAAAGCGTGAAATACTGTATTTTTCATGCGGCTGTTTCAGGAATGAAAACGAAATATTTTCGATTAGTTGCGTCGCTTAATTAAGTAGTATCCTGCATTTTTCTGATTAGATTTCTATGCACTATGCACCTGTTGTGGTCACCAACAACTGGAAAACCTCCCATTAAACAACTTAAAATTAAATTTAAAAATGCCCTAAAGTTAGTTATAGAATAAAGTTTTAAAGAATAGAATAGGAAAAGTACTTTTTACAAAACTAGAAGATATGAAAGTAATACTAACTCCTGACTGGTACTAAACTAAACCACCGAATTCTTTTCTTTTCAGTTACAGTCTCAGTGTGTTGGCCATGCTAGTATTATTATAAAAAGAAACGGCGATGGAGGATATATTGTTGTAACAGAAGAAATACACATATAATTAACTGTTCAGCCACACACATTCAGATATGCATGAAGTAAATAATCGGAAATTTTTTGACCGTTGCAACAAAGTTCCGCAGGCAACAGTCTTTTGGTTGCTTGCTTACATTTGCTTATACGATGATTGTATAAGGCATAAGCATAGCAGTTTTAATACAAGCAGAATAAAAGTTCCTATACACCAATTCATCCAAAGCCCTAACTCTGTATAAAATAATATGAACAAGATACTTCCAGCAAAAGTAGATGAAGGTAAGATGCATATAACATTACAATGTAGTGACTGTTCACTCGCTGTTTTACTATGAAAACTTTAAAAGTTGGGTTCAGCTACCTAAAAGTGATAGTCTGGCCGTGTTATCAAAGTGGGAAAAGTAGATGATGATGGTAAGATGCATATAACATTACAATGTAGTGACTGTTCACTCGCTGTTTTACTATGAAAACTTTAAAAGTTGGGTTCAGCTACCTAAAAGTGATAGTCTGGCCGTGTTATCAAAGTGGGGGAAAACTGTGGGAAGTTGCTGCGAAAAAGATTAAACGTATCTTGCTATGTTTATCCCAGTTACATAGTTGTGCTAAATGAGCTGTTTCTTCTGCAGCCGTACTGCTGCTGCTGTTGTTTGAGAAGGGAAACTAGCATGTATCCTTTTAGCTTTTCGTTTTCGTCAAACAAAAGTTATATTATGATGATAAACGTAATGTGTGTATGTGACCGGTTCGTAGCTCGTTACTAAAGACGTCGACTGGTCCAAGATGCATTTCTACACATGACCAGGTAGGTGAACAGAGACCATGCATAAGTTGTGTTGTGTGCTGTTACAGTCTCTGTTTACAATGTATGTAACAGAGCAGGTAATTGTCCTCGCATTCATTCCTGTTCTACAAGAACCCTCCTCCTCTAGTAGACCAAATCTCTTCGTCTCGACTGAAGTTTGGGATTTTGAAGAGATTCTTGTCTCTGGAATAGACAGAATTCACGATGACTTGTCCCTTTCCTTTTTTCTTATTAAATTGCCTTTTTATGTCTTTAAGCTAACCATAAACCACGCAACTGCATTTCCATAATAATAATAAATACCAAATCAGTTTTGGTATTGCACCACCGCACAGTATTGTCCATGATCAGCAGATATAAGGATTCATTGCAAACAAACATGCATGCATACCTACATAATATCAGCATTGCAATAAGAATGTTTGCTATGTGCCTTTAAAGATGGTACAGAAAAATGAGATTTATTTTATAAAGATCATGCGTGTAGTATAGCCATACAAGGCTGCCTTTACCAGCAAGCAGAGCCATGTATGTACATACATAAGTAGCAGCAAAGTAACAGTAAATAGTAATGAATGAAATAAATGATGTCGCCTGTCGCATTCGTAGACAAGCATGCTTACAAGAATTAGATTACTTACACAAATTCTACAGTTTTTTCTATACATATATTATTATTATTATGGAGGCTGCTGAGAAAATGTTTGGCTTGTTTGCTTGCTGAAAAGGGAACTAGAGCGCACACAGCATAAATAATGTTAATATTTAGGTCGTCCATGATGATGCTGCTGATACATATATTATTATTATGGAGGCTGCTGAGAAAATGTTTGGCTTGTTTGCTTGCTGAAAAGGGAACTAGAGCGCACACAGCATAAATAATGTTAATATTTAGGTCGTCCATGATGATGCTGCTGACTGCTGATACATGTAACAAGAAACAACAATGCATGTTTCGTTTTGCAGGAATAAAATGTAATTTAGGGAAAAGGATAAGGAAGGCATCCGACTCATGAGCTTAGTGCATATTATCTGTGGTGGTGGTGGGTGCTAGTGCTAGCAGTAGTGACAGATGAGCAAAGTATATAGTACGGCTATTATTATTATTACTGCAATAGTGTATCAGCATAGACCATAGTCATCTATCATATGGAAATAATTCATGGTAATATTAATTCTTGGAAAAACACCATGTAAAATGCTGTCAGTCAACAGGCTGCAGTCGCAGAGATTTCTTGTTTTCTTTTCATTTAGCACTTTATGCAATTATCTAGTTGCGTTTCTTCCCCTGCCACAAGATAAACGCTTGTGTGTTGAGCACTTGTACAAAAAGTGTTTTTGTGATATAGTTTATTATTATTCAAATGGAAGGTATTTTTTAAACCAAAGTTTGCCAACTCTCTTTCTGCTGACAAAGGCATACTACCTAGGTACCTTTTTATTTACTGCTTGCTCACAAGTAAATGCAGCATGAAAATGCAAAACGCGTTGTTTGTGATGCATAATAAATAATATACCAAGTAATTATTGTCTACTTGACATGGTGTCTAACGTTGTGTGAGACGAAGCAAAGACAAAAGACAAAAATAAATGTAAAAATCGTTTAGTGGAAATGAAAAGTGTGTGTATATCACCTTTTAACTAGTGGTGTTGAGAGAAATTTCCTAAACCTACAAAAAAACTTTTAATGAACGTGCATCAACGTTGTGATAAAAAAAAGTGCCACGAAGAAGCATGATTACTTAAATAATACTAATATGTGCATGCTTACAAATTATACTTGTCTCTTGTGATAAAAGATTAAAAGATGAACGAATCATAATAATACAATTGTGTGCAATGAACGATACATTTAGGTGCTTTCCCAAAAGATTGTAATTTGACGTATGCAAGAAAGCGACAAGAAGGTACGTGTTTAATTATACTGTGCAAATTTTTAAGTAGCAAACGATTAACGTAGAGTAAACCCAATAAATATTTAACATAATGCGGCAATTATCGTATTAAAACCCTTTATGCTTCTGTTGTAATTTCAAACAATTATTGATTTTATTATCATATTACAAGCATTTTCATCCCAACAACATTTACTATTATTACATACATACTACAGACTAGAGTAAAGCTTTTTTTTAAATGCCGACATTTATTATATACATATTATGTAACAACAATAAAAGGCTTATTAAATACGATTGAAAAAATTAAGGATTAAGACATTGATAAACTGACAATATATTATTATTATATTTATGGCTACGTAAATCATGTCAGTTTTGTTTGTACACTTGTCCAGTCCAGTAGATTTTTTACAAGTTTGATAAAGTTTTTTTTTTGTTTAAAAAAATGAAGTACAACAAGAAACGAAAAAATTCAAACAGGAAATATGAAGTTATCAAAACTGCTAAAGAAGAAACAAATTGAACAGTAATAATCTCAAACCTTTTTTTTAAAGAATGTCTTTTTAAACCACTGTGGACTCGTCTTTCTCAGAGGAAATTATTGACACCTCGTGTAAGGCATTAGAGTGGCAGAGTGCCGTCTCCTCGTCACTGTCAGCAGTGTTCCATTTCTTTTTTGATAAGCGTCGTATGTACGGAACCGACAATGACGCAGTACCCTTGTCCTCGTTCATGGACAAGTTCGTTGTCATTTGTACTGGCGCTGCTGACGACTTGCTCCCAGATTTTGCGGGACTACGTATGCTACTTTTTGGTTGAAGAGTGATTACTCTACATGCATATTTGAAAGGAAAGAAAGGAAATGTAAAATAATGTATTTTTCGTAAAAAAAAAGTATTCTTCTCGTTATAGTTCCAATCCTGTTCAGGTACTTACGCGCTGCGAAGTTGTTTTAGCAAAAGGGTGAATGACTTGTATTCTTCCTCGCCAAATGGTTTGGGGTTGTAGCGAGCAGCTTCGTATAAATCACAGAATTGATGTACCACGCGGGGGTCTACTTGTGGAGTCAGTATTACTATGAAGTAGGATCGCAGGCTTTCAAAGCAATGCCTCTTGCCCAATTTCCTTTTTACCATGCTGATCTCTGATAAGAAATTAACATAGAGCGCATTTTAAAATATTATAATTTTTTTTAGCTTTGCATGCTAAAAAACACTCCACTCCATTTATCTATTTAACCTGGAAAGCTTTTTTTTGCAAAACAAAATTCATAAGCAGAAGAATAAAGGCCAAATATTTTTTTTTATTTTCTTTCGGGAGAAGACAAAGAGAAGACGTAAACTCAAAAATGTTTTACACAAGATAAGCTAGCAATAAATTTTTCGTAGTCAAAAACAAAAAGAAACAGTAAATTTTTACCCAAGTTTTTGGCGTCATCCACTGCTTTCATTCGGTAGTAGTGACAAGGTTTTGCTGCACCGTCTTGGGAAAATTTCTGATCCACATCATCTCTGAGAACGTGTGGCTCATAGGTTATCTTTGGCAATGCCTCAATTCTTCGAAGGATTTCCCTTCGTAGAGACTAAGTTAAGGTACTTTAAAAACCTTTCTGGAATCCAAACCGATTGGGGCATGTGGTCCACGGTGGGATCTTAATGTGAACCTCATAATCTGACGCTTGGCAAAAATGAAGAGTAGCCAAAAGAGTAGAAATCCTCCTGCGATGATTATAACAACAGTGGGACCAGACATTTGGTTAACCATCTTACTTAACCAGGGTTTTTCCTCCTGCTGAGCTATTAGCGTCATTTGCCAGTACACAGAGTTATTTTCTGCAAAACAAAAATCAGACGAGCTATTCATTGTATTCTAGAGACGGGAACATTTTACTAGGAGCAAAGCAACAACATTTTCTTCTTCTTTGCAGGTACACGCTGATGGATTCCAACAGCGTGGTTGTCACCCTGTACAAAGGGTACAAAAACTTTGAGGTGCCAGTTACCGAGAACCTTACAGCGGAGGACGTATGCCAGGCGGCCGCAAAATTTCTAAAGTTCAGACCAGTCAGTCTGACGCTTTTCAGCCTGTGCTCGAACAAGTCGTGCGGAATATGGTTACCACCTTGCTACCGATTTGAAGAATCTCAAGGGTACCGTGTTGAGTTTCGACTTCGTTTCAAAATACCCTCCCTAACGGATCTCAGCCGGCAGGACCCCAATGCATTTGACTACATTTACCACCAAATCCGCCATGACATGCTGCATGGAGACATTCCCGAAATTATTCAGGAAAGTAAAAGGTCGGAAGCACTGGGACTCTGTGTCACGGACATGTTTCGCACAGTTTTGGAAGATGGGGTTACGCAAGAGCAGGTGGAGAAAAACTACCGACAGTTCATCCCAAAACTGGTGTACAAGCACAGTCTCATCTTTATCAAGAGTAAAATTCATCAGAATTTATCACGACTGGTAAGTATGTCGCAAGGCGGCCACACAAGCACAAAGTTCATCAAGGAGCAGTACATCAGTCAAGTTGAACAGCATGCCCCAAGCTACCTTTCCGAAGAATTTCATGCGATGACTTTCAAGGAAGACGAGTATCCTGCAACAGTTCGAGTGGATCCTTACCACTCTGAATTCCCAGGCGTGTCAATGACTTACATTGGCAAAACTAATGTAATTATCACCTAATTGACTAAAAATATGCAGCGTCATTTTCATCTAGACAAATTGCTCATATGAACATGCATTTTTACAACTTTCAGTGGGAGCATCTATGTTCGATTGAAGACTTGTGCTTCATTTCAATGCGAGAAGACTGCACCACAGAAATTTCGAGAAAAAACGGAATCCCCATTTGTTTCAAGTTTAAATCTCTGGACCAAGTACAATCCTTTGTTTCCCTGTTGGATGGGTACTACCGCCTTACAGAAAAGTGGACATTCAATTTATGCAAAGATCTTGCATGTCCATCACTAGAGAAGCTGAGATTTTTAAAGTGCCATGGCCCAGTTGGGTAATCCCTACATGTTTACCAATTAGCATTTTTTCTTTCTGATTTATTAATTTGAAAAGTCAGTTCCGTTTTTTAGAGTTTATCATATTGACTAAAAGTATTTTGATTGATTTTTAAAGGGAAAAATTCGCCCACCAAAAGCTTTCCACCCACCCAAACAGCGTAATTGGCTCTTTTATTTTGCGACTCAACTCTTCCATATTTGATGAGTACTGCATTGACTACATTGGTTCCAACAAGTAAAAGATTACAGTTTGCATAGACATTTTATAAAGCAGCGAAAATACTTTTTTTAGTACAACAATATATTATATTACATTTTTCAAACAGACTTCGGCCAATGACAAGAAACGTTCATCAAACCAGCGACGGCAAGTATAGAATTGAACTGAGCAACAAGGAATTTCAGACTGTGTCCGAGCTTATTTCCCATTTTCTCACAAACAAGGATGCGGACTTTCCCATAAAGGAATGCTTACCTCCTTCAGAATATGGTGAGAAAATTAGCAATCATATTCATCATAGTTTTCAAAACAAAATAAAAAATCCTTGCAATTTTATTCTGACTTCGTAAAACAGATCGTTCTCCACTACTGATATGTCGAAAAGCTACTATCAACGACATTCGAAACCTGCGAGTCTCACTGAGGTCGGATGACGCTGGGACATCAGCACCCCAATGCATTTCCGCTAGAAATTTACAAATTTTCCGAGGAAAACGGTTCGAGTACGCGGGCAGAACTTGCAATGTCTACAAGGGAATATTCAAACCAAACAAGTCCACCAGTGTGGATGTTGCCATCAAGTTTTTGAAAAATCAGACAGACGAGAAAAAAACAAAGGTAAAAACGGAGGGAATATGCTATGTATATTTTTTTGTATGCCTCCATGCGGTTCTCAGTCACAAAAAACTAATACCCTGAAATTGAAATAAAACAGGAATTCCTGGAAATGGCGGATAAATGCATACTCTGGCAAAGCGACTCGCTTGTCAATCTTCGAGGAATCGTGCTGGGAAATCCACAAGCTTTGGTAATGGACTGGATCCCACTAGGACGTTTGGATGAATACCTGAGGGAAAATTGTCTGCACGTAGAGAACGTAGAACTAATTGAAGCCGCTAGTCATATCGCGAAAGCCCTTTGGTTTTTGGTGAGAATCCATTAATTAGTAAACTAATGCGTTCACAAATGGAAGTTCGTAACTAAATTTTGAACTTCGAACATTTTTTTAGGAGGACCACGGTATTGTTCACGGAAATATCAGATGCCATAATGTCCTAGTCTCTGAACACAGTGATAGCGCATTTAGTGTAAAGTTAGCGGACCCTAGCATTACAAATTACAGCCCGGACGAGTAAGTCACATTTAACATTTTTGAAATAAATAAATGTCAAGTATCATGTAAAGTATCATAACCACTGACATTTCTTTTCAAAAACATCTTTCAGAATTCATTGGTTTCCTCCAGAATTCTTTGAGATTCCAAGTTTTTGTAAAACACATGTAACTGCCGACATTTACGCTGTAGGTACAACGTTATGGGAGCTATTTTCCATGGGTGAAAAACCATCAACAGAATTTACACTTGCAGATTACAAAGGGGTATGTATTTATAATAAAAAGCCTTCCAAAAAATAAAGTGGTCAGATAAGTTTTATGATAATATCTACAATGTTTTTTTACAGAGATACCTTTCTGGATGGAGACTACAGAAACCAATCAAGTGTCCACAAGAAATACATCGCATAATGAAGGAATGCTGGCATAAAATACCGGATTCCAGAAAACAGCCTCAGGCAATGGTTCGAGATGTTCACCAAATCTTGTATCACTGTAAGTTCATTCCTAATACTAATGCGTTTTAACTATCGTTTTCAAGTATTACAGCAGCCGATTTATGTTTTTTTAAATCCAGTGATTGGAGCAAAACGAACTCACGCGTATGAAAGCATAACGCCCACATCCAGTATCAATGACGCTTTTGATAACTCCAGTGGTCTTAATTGGACCACATTTGGATCAGACCCTCACGCCGTTGGTGACTCTCTGTCAGGAGGGACCATTAGTACCTTTCTCCATGACATATCACATCACTCGGGAGGATCACATCAGAGCAACCTTACGCAGTTTACTTGGTTGTTCAACCCCACCGTAAGTTGGAACAAGTTTAAAGCTCGTTTCACTTCAGCACTTCACATTTTTGACATTTTGCAGGTGTCACCGTCCCCAGATTTAATTTCTGGATTTTCTGGCGTGTACACGAATGGCAGCATTGGTACTATTTACTCGACTGGCTCTGCGCAAGGAATTTATGTCTTTGGAAAAGACCAGATAACCCTCGGCAGAATGATTGGACAGGTACGTACACAGTGAAAGCGTTCACTTTAAAGACAGTTTTCACATGTAAAAGTCATCTTTTGTTCCTGTTGTAGGGATGTTATGGTGCTGTTTATCTCGGAGAACTGGTGAGAAGTGATGGCTCATCGGAAAATGTTGCTGTTAAAATGATGAAGGACAAGGAAGCCATCCCTGAGAAAGACCAGTTGGACTTTCAACAGGAATTCCAAATACTTCAGGTACTTTTTTACCCAATTTCCATTCATTTTCCGACCACAATGCAGATCATTGATATGCCGTTTTTAAAAACCAATAGAGCTTATGTCATCCAAACATTGTGGAAGTGAAAGGCGTAGTAAACGATCCCGGCCTGCTGCTAATCATGGAGTATTTACCTATGGGATCATTATTAGACTACTTTAGAGTGTCCCTGACCAAGCCAACTTTAGGGGAACTAATGAAGTTTGCCCAAGATGTGGCTGAGGTACGCAAGTGCACACATATAAAGTGCATCAATAATAATTTTAAAGTTTATTATCAAAATGGAGCCCTTTGTAACAGTGTAATATGACAATTGGCAAATTAATCAAATTATTTATTTTTGCTCTCAAGGGAATGGAATACCTAAGTGCCAACAATATTGTACATCGTGACCTTGCAGGTATTTAAACTACAGATATTATTATAATTAATTAAAGACTTAGTGAAACCTTTTGTTTTTATACCATTTCTGTGTTATTTCAATTTCAGCAAGAAACATTCTGGTTTCGAGCGAAAATCTTGTTAAGATATCTGACTTTGGCCTGGCGCGGTTCACAGGAAACGACAACTGTTATACGTTTCGTACAGATAGAAAACTACCAATAAAATGGCACGGAGCTTATAATCGTTTGTAATAATACTAAAAATTATTTTCCTACAATTTTACAACTATTTTTTTACTCTATTCTGCAGGTACCCTCCAGAGAGCTTACAATATCAGAAATTCTCTGAGCAGTCTGACGTGTGGTCGTATGGCGTGACATTATTTGAGATTTTCTCCCTCGGCCAAGAACCAAATTTACCAGGCTTATCTGGCGCAGACGTAGAAGTAGATGAGATATTCAATTTACTGACCAATAAAGTTCGTCTTGCTCGTCCACATTACTGTCCCGAAGTCGTTTACAATATATTAATGCAATCATGCTGGCTACTAAATCCTAGCGATAGACCCACATTTTCAAAAATTGTT
This sequence comes from Sinhomidia bicolor, assembly GCA_027743785.1. Taxonomy (NCBI): domain Eukaryota; kingdom Metazoa; phylum Arthropoda; class Collembola; order Entomobryomorpha; family Entomobryidae; genus Sinhomidia; species Sinhomidia bicolor. The sequence goes on from JAHZMT010000502.1 coordinate 10,382, forward strand.
GGCAACCTTCATGAAATTCAAAAGCATGCGCTGTAGAAAACGCAAAGTAGAATTTAGCATTTTCTACATTTTAAAAAAATCGCAAACAATCAATACGCATTAGTTCAGAACAAAACCTTTTAACTCTCAAATAAATAATAATAATAATAAGTTTTATTAATCATTATTTTTTCGTGATATTGAAGTTAATGTTCAAAATATTCTGGTTCACTGTTGACAAAGATTTTTCGCTTGTTATTTGCTGACGGAAAAGCTGAACCTTTTGCCAACCGTCGTTTCCTGAACCACTTTTCAGTTCACAAACAACCGTTACTGTTTTACTTTGTTGCAGCCCCAATTTAAATTCGCTATCTTCGCTCGGACACTTAGAACTCCATGAATACACTTGGTCACCACTGTTTGTTTCTGTAAAACAGCAGGTATTAAGTGTTTTATTATACGACCACGATCATTAAATTTTAGTGATATAGTTATTTGTTAATATTCGAATGTAAAGCGCTAAAGTATCGAAAGCTTTTTTAACGTTGTTTAATAATAAATCAAATTCGTTGTTTTTTAAATACAGTAATTATTTTACCTAGCACATTTTTCATAGTACCGTCATCGCCAGCAATTACTTGAATCGAAAATTTGGCATCAGATTGAAAAATACTATACTTGACTTTTACTTGAATATCCTCAAACGTATAACCAGGCTCAGTCTCAAACTTCCAACAAATTTTTGATGACTTTGAATTTTCTACAAAAACAAGAGGGCAAACGGGACAAATGAGTCATCATGAAACTATCACCAGTTAATAAAAAAGTTCTAAGCAAGTGTCATATTTTGTGCTTAAATCCTAGTATTTCATTACCTTTAGTGGCCAAATATACCATATTCCAATCATGTTCTTCTTTTCTAAATAAATCTTGATGAAAAAATGCGCCATTTAGCCATCCATTTACAACCCCTTTACTTCCTCCGCTTTTGCTACTTGGAACATACACGTCTAAGTTTGAGTCGTAATTCAATTCAAATTTCCCGTTGACAACTGACTCTGAGCCTAATTTCCATACAAAATTGCCACAAGAGCTACTATCACTTGCTTCTCCTCCTATTTCCTGCCTTGCCAATCGCCATGCTAATGAGCCCGACTCTCTACCAATTTTCTCCCCATCTTTTATATCCTTGTCAACTTTTGGCGTTAACAATTCAACAATTTCAACAGTCC
>JAHZMT010000503.1:0-16094 GCA_027743785.1 Sinhomidia bicolor
TCAGTCATCAGTGTCTTTACGTGATGCTATGTTGCAACATGCATCTACAAAAACTCCAACATAAATGCACTGAATAAATAAATTTATTACCGCTGCAGGATTTCACAAACGCAAGAGATTATTTAAATCTGAATATTTGAGCATTGGGAACCCAACAAACATGACTTCAATTGACATAAACAATAATGGATGGATGGTCTAATGGATGTCAATTTCATAAAAGATTTTTCCTTGAATCGCTGTGTTCTAACATGATATTGTAAAATCATGTCAATTTTCAACGTGCTGATCAATCTTTGTAAACTCTGGTAATACTAAAAACTTTTGCTGCATCTAAAGAATTTACTATTTTGTACTGAACAAAAGAGCATTACTTGTCGAATGCTTGACATTGAAATAATACCAAAACCATACCAAATATTCTAATTGAATATAAAATACTGTAATACATATATAGAGACAATAGATCAAAGGAATTAATATGAGAATTAATAAAAAAACAACATGTAATGTAAAGCATCCAGTATAAATCATTAATGATATGTAATAACAATCAAAAATCAAGGTGACTTTATTCTACCTTCCTCCAGTGGAATACGTCACGGCAGTTTGTAAAGAGCGATGATGATATTACTCAATAAAAGCTAAACATTCATACACGGCATAGAGCAGCAAACACCATCAGTATATTTTGCTATTTGCGATTTTGTAATATTTATGCTCACATAGATTATGAAGCTTGAAACTACTACCTTGTTGTTTAAAACTAACAGCATCAATAACATTCTAAAAATGTACCTGGGCGATAGGTAAGCTTTAATCTTTAGAAGTTGCCATTATGAGTAGATATGCTTGTATCGCATACAGTCAGGCTTAAAAACAAACTGATCTTTTCTTTGATGAAACGCTCTTGAACTATTGTTGTCCTTCATTGTACTAGTACTCTACTATTGCATGTGCGAGCATGATGTGAACAAGTACTGCAAGCCCAACTGGCTTACTTTTACCTTTATTGAACGTTGGTGGAAACGTGGGATGTGTGATCTTCTTCGTCTGTAGGTATATAATACTAAAAGTATGGCATATGCACATGAAAAAATGATTGTTGGAGATTTGAGCATATTATCCATCCATCTGCCTATTGCTTTGCTACACACAAAACAAAGCACAAAACTTTTGTTGGATGAAAATAATGCAAATATTTTTCCATGCTCATGCCTGACCACAAAGTACACGGTATTGTGGCACATACGTGGTTGGTGCACATCTCTTAAAAAATTGTTTACCTATACAAAAATCTTGTTCTGAAAGTCTAAGAATTATAAGCATTAAAGCAAGAGTTATTGGTGCTGCAAAGTACTTATCTTTTTTCCTTATTGCATTTTTATTGATTCTTCAAAAATGATTCAATAAAAAATGTTGCAAATTCTTTATGTTAAGTTTTAAGATGTCAAATGAAAAGTTCACTTGTAAATTTAAGGTGACAATAATTTTAAAGTGCCACTCTGCTACATTTTATTTTATACTTTCTGGCTAGGTGACATGTACCATAAACTTCATTCTGCTACAAATTTTCATTCAATCACTTACAGTATTTGCATACACATATTTGTTTTTATCTACCTACCTATATGTATGTATCTACATAGTACAAACATACATGCCTAAGTACGATTAAATACTCACTTGACTATCTAAAATTATGTTGTAAATACAAGTGTGAAAGTCATTCGTTCAATTCTTGTGTATATATGTTTACTTTTAAGCATTGAAGCTGTGCTGATTTTTAGCCATTTTTTACTTCTTTTTGTTATAGCACAGTAACCAAACCAATTTCAATTCATTTTTATAGCCGGATGGAGCATTATACCTATCTGTTTAAGGGTAAGTTTATATAATATATATGTTAAATTATGTTCATTCTGCTGACTGATGAATTAGCATCATTTGTAGTGTAGCAAGCAGCATTGGCTTTTGTAGAGAAAGAAATTGAACGTAGAAAGGGAAGTAGCCAAAAAAATTGTTTAATCGTCGTGTTCTCTCTCCCTGTTCTCGTGTTATACTCCTCCAAGTTATTCTACTACTATTAACTATATTTTATTGCTTCCATCTCTATATTCTTCTCTGACTTATAAAAAAGGACATTTTGCCATTGTGTACATACAATGTACAATGGAGAGATAACAGATACCTGAATGAAGCCAAGGAGAGATTTACGTTTGTTGTGCTTCGGTCGGTCGGTATATATATATGTCTATTATTATTGTATATCAGCAAATGGAGTTAAGTCAAACATTATATTATGTACATGTGTGCACATGGACACAGACAGAAGTTCACCGTCACCCCTCACCACCGCCACCGCCACCACCACTGCCAGCAGTTCATGTACGTTCATAGCAACTCATTGATCTTTTGGATACGGTGTCGCATCAAGTACTATTTGCAATGAAGATGTGGAGAGGAGGAGAAGACGTGTACACATATTTTACGGATACATATTTTTTGTATGATACTTGCCACTTACAACTTATCGCTGATGATATGACCTGACTGTATTGTGCTGATGTGATGTGGCAATAGGAAAGAAAAACTATAATGATCATCGTCGTCATGAAACATAATAACAGTGTATATTATATCCAGTTTAGCCACCGCGTGTGAGCCATGAGCCACCATCGCCGTCGTCGTCGTGAGAGAAGAGGAAGGATGATGTTAAGCATGATGTATTTACATTAAATAAGGCATAACCCATGTTATCAAGTATGAGGATGATGATGTGAATGTGAGGCAATACAGCAGTAGTAGTGCTCACTTTACTCGCGTATATTTCAACCAAGTCAATTGAGGAAAAAGGAGAACGATGAACGCTCTTGCTCTTGCGATCTTACTTAAATCAGCATGCTTCCCTTTTCCATCCAATCCAAACTGATTTGCGTGTTGATTGCTCGCCTATTATTTCCTCGCTTGGTATGCGTATATACATTTTTGCTTGTTGGTACAAATATATGTACAAGGAATACGAGCTTTTTATATGATATATTTACGTGAGTACAATAGCACAGCACAATAATATGTCTGTGCTGTGCTCTACGGGGAAAAAGGACGAGCGAGCAGTACATAAAAATGACTACCGTGATGAAATATCAAACAATGATAAAAAGATTTTCATGCACTACATTGAGATGAATAATATTGAGTTTCATTTGTTTGTGAAATGTTGAAACAAAATTTTAGTTTGAGTCGTTTCTGCTGCTAACATCATTATTATCAAGAGATGAGAAAAAGAACGCGTGCACAGCACAGTGCTCTTAACCTAACTCAGCATTCGAAAAAACGCAAATAATGTAATTGTGAAGAGTAGAAGATTAGTGAAGAAAGACATGTATAATAATAAAGTATTTAACGAGTCTAAAATCTGTACGTACATACTTTGCAAAGAATTAGAGTACTATAAATTGCATGTTATATGTGGGCTTGCTTTATGCACTGTCTCTGTTCATCGTTATTCTGTCGAAAATGCTATTTGGACAATAATGCTCAACTAAATCAAATAAAAAACAACTTTATTGAAATGAGGGTTCTCAATGATGAGATAGAGACAGGAGAAGGTGAAAAGAATGATTATGTTTGAGAATTTGGGATGGAATATTACACAGTTTATAACTTTGTATTTTCTGTCTTTTAGACGTAACGTAATAATTTTTTAAGTGAGAAATATTTCACATAAGTCATAGAACAACAAATAGGAGTAGTAGTAAATGGGTACGTATACAATGCAAGAGAAATGCTAAATATCTAAAATTGCTTAGATAAAATGTGTTATATTAATCGTCAAGATTTTCTATTTTTTGAATTGTAAAATTACATATTAATATAAAAATAAAATTATTATAATATAAAAATTATTTTTCAACAATTACTTATTTATTCAGGTAGGTATGTTTATATATTACTTCAATAAAGCTTGCCTTTCATTCTCAAATATTGATCCAATTAACAATAGCTTACTTTATAACACTGAATAAGCATGAGTACATTATACAGATACAAACAGTTTGTGATTCATATTTCAATACAAACAGTCATTACAAAATTAACCAGTAAATCACTTTGAAAGACAGTCTTTATATGGTTGGAGCAGCCTTTCAAAGGAATTGGAAATGATAAAGAATGTAGAATAAGTTTACTATGAAAAGCAATATTCGTCTAAGGATGCTACTAGAAAACTTGGTTTTACACGTAGGGAAATTATATTAAAACCCATTGGTTCAGAAAAAAACATCTCGAAAGCAGTTTTCTCATGTTCCCTTTGAAGTGTTCTTTTCTGTTGGCTTGCTTTTCCATCCACCATCACCACGACCAAATCTCTACTCTACATCAACGCTGACACACTACACCAATAATTCAATATATTTCGTTACTCCAGCTGGAAAACTAGTGACAACTCTGTCTAATATTACATCATGCACGATCTCTGTAAAAAAANACACACTACACCAATAATTCAATATATTTCGTTACTCCAGCTGGAAAACTAGTGACAACTCTGTCTAATATTACATCATGCACGATCTCTGTAAAAAAAAAGGCAATTCTGTAACGTTCATTTCAACGTGATACGATATGCTACGTACTTTTAGAGCGCAAAGACAGAGGAAAACAGAGCCCATAAACCCACTAACGCCACGCTGAAATGAGTCATATAATGAAAAATATAAAATTTGCAAATTGTGCGCAACGCCAGAAAGGCTCTCTAAATTGTATTCGGTTCTTCGATATCGACCGAACAGTTTCAAAAAACGTTTTTCAAAAGTTTTGATGAAGTGAGGAAACTATGATCTTTCATCCGTAATATTATTAAGAGTACATTATAGGTTAACTATATTATAATTCCACTTGTTAGCAAGACAAGACATTTCTATCATGATAACAATGTAGTACATCCCAACTTGTAACTAAAAAGGAAGATGGCCAAAATGCCAAATGTGAAATCGAAATAGGAGACGTTCTACGTATGGCTAAAAAAATTTGCTTCTCTGTCGTCAGCTCCCCAGTTTCATTACATATTTTGGTTTGCTTGCTGGTTGGTGTCTTTCTCTCCCAAGTCAATAGACGTTATATCTGCATTATTACTGTCTGTCGTCTGGTTTCCTTTCCTTGTCTCTTATGCACCATTTTCAAATATACATATACATCCAAAAATATTAGAAAAGTTTAAGGCTTTTATATAGTCGTATAAGTTTAAAGCATTTTTATTATTTACTTTTCTTAGTAGCATTTTACTCATACAAAATCCAACAAGTCGTGCTCGCAGCATAAACATGCACACAAGTACTAAGTAGCTAAGTTGAACTAGTCGGTTAAAAGGTAAGGTAAAATAGTATGCCTACCTATACATAAAAATGAACATACAGGCAGACATCCTTTACTTTGCCTTGTAAATACAAAACTCACAAAAAAAACTTTATACTAAAAACTGACTTGGTATTGTAGTTGGCACATAGGGAGAATGAATGGAGTAAACTAAAATGAAATGGATATGCAAGAAAGAAAAGGAATCCTCAACAACGCAACGACGTAATATTTAGAGAGAAACCAACCACGTAGTTCTCTTCATCCAGCACTGCAGTCCTCACATTAACCAATGAAATGCTAGCCTACGTGGTTCATTCGACGTTTCATGAAAGTACATTTCAAAACAATTCTCTCTATTATCCATTCTATATGTTGATGTTATATAGCGCTATAATATACTCCTCTAGCATAGCAGCATGCTCAAAATTCTTTTTTATGTTTTATTTCTCTTCTATAGTAGGAGAAGTAGTAGTGTGAAAAATATTATGCTTTGGAGTACCCCACCATGTACATTACCCATGCACTCGTAAGGAGATTCTTTAGAACAAGTCACTGGTATTTTATGTTATTCAATTATCTATTCACAAGGAACAAACATCCTTTGCCACGCAGCATTTTTACTATCGTTTATCGTATCCTTTTCACTGAATTTGCTACCACTGTCATGTTGCCATATAGTAGCTTATTATTATTAAAATAATATGCATCTGCATATATCATTTTTTATGCGTGCTTGTGTCTCTCTAGTGGTGGTGGTGGTGGTGGTAAGCAATGAGAGATGATGTTTATATTATTGCCAAATACTACAAAGTGATTATGCTTTAACGATTACCAGCACAAAAAATAACCTTACATTTTCCTTCCGTTCATGATGTTGTTGACTGGTATCGTTTTTTTTTCTGGATATACTTACAACGCAACGATACAAGATACTCTAGTAGGAGCATCAGAATTGCTGTATTAATTTAAGACTTGTTTACCAAGTAGGTAACTGGATATTTTAAAAGTGGATGAGATGATGAATATTATAGTTGCTGTATTCTTTGTCCATGTTGCAACTGCGATGGGGACGACGGGACAATACACGAAAATACATCATTTTATCCTTCATCATGATACGTAGATTATTAGAGTAGTACATGAATTAGAATTTCCTCTTCATTTCGTAATAAAATATTTGGTGGCTATTCACTGGTGAACTGAATGTACACAATAACAAGAATAAACAATAATATAGGTGCTGTAGAATGTAAAGCCTTCTTAAAACTTAAAGTTGCACATAATATTTATCATGAATTTATATTTACAACCACCAAATAGTACATGTACAGAGAACCTTATGTATGCATTCACGGACCTTGACGCATGTAAAATACAGTGCTGCTGCCGTTGAAATAAATATTAGCCAGTTGTAGATAAAATTAATTATGAGTTGTATTCTTAGTCACCGCACCGGAATAGCGTTTTGTCATACTTTCTGCAGCAAGGAGTAAAGAGGATGGGGTACTCTGACTATAAACTTGCAGCGCAGCTTACTTTTATGAAAACTGTAATATTTTTTATTGCTACCATTCGTTCATTACCGCCCTATGCATTATTTTAATTGGGAGATTTCATATCATATTTGCCTACAAAATTCTGATTTCGAACTAAGCTTTAAAAGGAATGTGAATGAATAAAAGTTTAACAAAAAAATCGATAAAATATAAACAACTACGTCAAGTAATGCACATCGTTAAACAAATCGTGGTATTGAAGGTACATCTTCACTTTACGTGTGCATACAAAAAATATCCACATCTCGCATTCTCAACATTTTAATCTAAACGGAATTTCTTTAGCATTTCCATTGCCCTTCAGAACCGAGATGATCCAATACAAGCTATTATCATCTTTGTCGTTATAAAGAATGCAGCCATTACTGATTGTCTTATCCAACTTGATGCTTGCAGCTAGTGTAGGGAGAATTGTACACAGTTGGTGTTGGTTGGTACTCTGTAAAAATAAGCAATGTATTGATAATTAAATGTGTGTACTATTAATGACAATGAATGAATGGTGTAATGTACATAGCACACTTGTTGCGAACGCGGATTACAGTAGCAATCAGTAGCAATCTCTTCAAGCTCGTGTGGAGTAGTGGATCGTGGAGTATAAGACAGAAACCACGCATACTTGTGAACTGAAATCTACCTTATAACTTATAAATTAACACCATCCCATAATATAATATATAGTCGAGACTTATGGGACGACGAAAAACGAGAAGCTGTAAGGAAAGGCAATCGGTTGTTGAATGAACAAGTAGTACTGATAATCATCTTTGTTGTAGGGCATTATGGTGATTGGTGACATGTCATGTCCGTGGATCTCACTGGATGGTGTCGTCAATTGCAAAGAGCAATACAATAAAATGATTATTACATTGCAGAAAAGTAGCAAACTAATGCCTATATTAATTAGTCTATGAAATTCAATGAGACGTAGGTTATTTTTTCCCCTTTTAGAACAAGTATTAACATAAATATCATTAAATTTCGGCAGTTTGACAGTGTCATCGAAGACAGCTACCTAAGTGTGTGAAATGAAAATACGTTCATGAAGAGTTTACCTTGCTACTACCAATACAATGTTTTTTTGTTTGTTGTTGTTTGTTGCATTAAGAGTTTATGAATGCAATTACCCTAGTTGAAGATACAGCAGCATATCACACTCAAGTCTAATTAAAACATATATTTAATAGGGTTTAATTTTTTAATTGAACACTATACGATATATGTTTATATGAAACTCCGCATCACAAACGCAGTAATTTGCGTTGTAAAACGTACATATATGCAAAAATTTCACTGTGTGTGCACAAACAAATAAATGCCAATCAGTACACAGTGGAAGGTGGGTATGCGGTTAAACATTATAAACCCCATTTTAAGCAATTCATTATGCGAATTCACATGAGATGTATGCATGCGAGCAACGTGCGCTTTCAAAACTTTATATACATAAGTACATTACATACGTTTTGCAGTTCCTTTTACCTTCAACCCTAAAGAATTTTGCATCTACATATAAGTTGATAGTACAATAGTACTAGGTTTGGTTTGTACAAACTAATAAGTAAGCCGCATTTTTCTTTAAAAGATGAAGTTGTACGTATACGAGTAATAATTCGGCTACTCGCATCTTTGTACTTTTACTTACATAAATAATACGACAGATACGTACGTTTTGTTCGATGCTGCTGTGAATAATATTGTTTGTGTCAGTTGTTTGATCCATTATCAAACGTGTGCGATGGACATCTGCATAATGTGTTCCGTAAGTTTTGTAAAATGTAAAATGAGTAACAGCAACAACGCAATGATGGCTTGCTTAAAACGCAGTTGTTGTTATTGCAAGAAAACTCTTCTTGTCCCTGTCCTCTGTAGGTCACAACTAGAAGGTTTTATAGCTGGCTTCAAACAAAGAAGCGAACGTATTATTATAATGAATACCTATCTATTTTGCAAGTAGTATACTAGTTGATAGTATATACCTAATACATGCGTTCGACTGTACCCGTTTGTTTCTACCAAAATATAGTAGTAAACTATAAGCTAACGTTTAATTATGATGTAGATGTTGGGTTGAAAAAAATATGGTAATGCCAATAATGGTACCATGCGCAATACTATAGCATGTAGAAGAATGTAACATGTTCATGCTCAATTTTTATTTTGCTAAGTCATGATGACTATCAATATTACCAGCTACTCCATCTTATTATTTTTATTTTACCAATAACTTGCAATAAGTTCTAAGAAATGTCAAATGCTCGAAAATAGTTTTTTTCCCAAAATATTTCAGTTTGTTATTCATATATAATGTATATAATATACTCTAGTTTTGCTTACATTACGTCAAAAATTATGAGTACGTTTATAGTAATAAATCTGGCTTAAAAATATTTTATCCTTGTTTTATGGTTTTACATTTTTACTGATATGTAGCATTCGTCCAGCTACTTCTCCTAAATTTTCAATATCTTCTAGCATACTGGCAGAATTTATAGCATTATCATCCTCCATGTTTAGCGACTGTAATAAGTCCGTTCCACCGCCACAGCCAAAAAAGTCAAACTCTTCATCGTTTGCATCATCAGCTTCCTTAGAATTAAAGACTTCCGTAATGTCGGGAGGTGAAGCATCTTTTGAACTGGCTAATTTCGCTTTTGCCTGATTTTTCTTACTTTGTCGCTTTGATGGGTTTCCGGTTTTATTGCAGCACTTCACTTGTAGCGATGACCCTATTGATTGACTGGAACTTCCTCGTTGCTGACAACTTCCACCACCACAACAACCACTCCTGTTCCCCTTTGAGTTACTCTCATTGACTTCACCATTAATTACTGCTAGTTGTTCTTTCACTTTACTACTTTTTCCAACTCCAAGTTTAGGAAGTCCTTTGTTGAGTCCTTCAAGTAATACACAAGCTTTGCATAAATCTTGAGATGATATATAGTTACAACGTTTGCAAACACCTTGTGTAGGCATTTTTACTCCTTCCCGAATGGATAAGGCCTCGCCTTGGAAAATAAATATGTAGTTGGTAACATACGCCAATCAATATAACTTTCTCATATAATATACATATAAAAATTCACATAATTAATCGAATAATTAATTCATCCCAATTAATAATAGCCAATAAATTGATATTTTCCAACGTAAGCAACAAATTACCCTTCCTTACAGTGGTTATATTGGTGCAGCGCTGAAGCCTTGCTACATCCCCTCTGAGAAGATTCATTAAAATAGTTTCCGCTACATCATCCGCATTATGACCTGTGACAATTTTATCGACGCCAAGGAGCATTGCACCTCTGTCTAAGGCTTGTCGACGGAATACCCCGCAAAATGTGCAGTTATTTTTTCTTCCGACCTATCAGATAATAAATTTACAACTTGCCGCTTCAGGATAATTTAAAAAATCAACACTGCCAGTACACAATGACGTACCTCTCGAACAATTTCATCCATTGTCCAACCGTATAAATCCTTGTAAGAGAATATACTGAGAGGAATTTCATACTGGGTTTCATTTCTTTTGACTGTTTCCAAACTATCGTCGCGATAGCCTAAAATATACAACTTTTCACCATTAGACAAATATATATTTCTTATTTTTTTCTTTTTAAAAACAGTACATGTTGGATCAGTAACCTGTAATTCCTTCATCAACGGAAAGCAAAACCAATTTTAGTCCATACTTGTGCCTTTCATTTAACAATTTCATTACATATGCTAAAACTGTCGAGTCCTTTCCGCCCGACGCAGCAATGGCCACAAAGTCACCGGCTTTAAATAAGTTATTTTTAATAACAGTCTGGTGGACTTCATCTTCAAACGCAGCATAAAAACAAGGCTGACACACGGCTTCGCCAGTTTTAGGCCTCTGTAAAATTAAGCAACGTATTCATTTTAAGTGAGTAGATTGTGGATCATGATTTGTGCTCATTATTTTACATACACCCTGAATCTGAATAATAACAGAATAGTTGTCAAAATTATTGCAACAATTGAAATTTTCACCTTCATAGCAGCTTTATTGCCGCATTTTTTTGCACACTCTAACATATTTCACAGCAATCCTGAAGACTAAAGTGTGAGATTTCTTGCTGTATTCCAGCTCACTGTAACTACAAGAGTTACTTTTAAGGTGCTTTGAAAAGGTCAAATTGTTAGAAAGTATTTGCAAAACAAAAAAAAACTTAAAACTTTTAACGATTCACGTGCACATGTACATGTGTGAAAATATTTACGTTTATTTTACACATTACACATCACTATCACATGGAAGTGAATACTGCCGCTGTGTGAAGATAGTACTACCTGCAAAGAAGAGACATGCAATGAAAGCTTGCCATTGCGTAAATCAATAAATACATGATATGCTTAGTAGTGCAAGTACAAATACCATCAATTGAACAAAGCTTTCTTTCCCTGGATGCCTTCAAAAATAGCATAATATTTAATGAGGGCCAGTTTGATTAAATTGCTTCTAGTATGTACTACCGACAAACTTGTATAAAGTAAATCATGGTTTTACCAAATGAAGTCCATTTCCATTACATTAGAAATTAGAATTCAGAGACCATTCAAAGTAATAGACAATGCTCAAGTATTGATAAAACTTTCTAGCGAGAAATCTTGAAAAAGCTTGCATTTTCGGATGCATTCACTCTCCCTTTCTTTCAAAAAATATGCTCATACTTATAAACATGCATTGATAATGATCTTTTAAAGATTAGATAAAAAAGAGATCTAAGCGTACGTGCACTAGGCACTATCGCTATATGCCCCATAACACAATTAGAACTAGAGAGGATAAAAACTTTGAGGACTAAAAAATAACTATCTTTAATAAAATCGAACTCTATCATCATGAAAAAGTCACCATTTAGACCTCGATCCACATCTTTCGTTAGTGGTGGCAGTTTTGCTACCTCTACCACTGACAGGAGTAGAAGTGGTAGAGAAAGCTTCTCATCGAGAAAAATTTCCCAAGTGTACAGCGATCCTCCACCTCTTAACTCTTCCTTAAAAGAAAGTAGTTTAATTGACGAGGGAAAGTTCCAGGGACGAATTAAGGTTTTTTCCTCCATGTAACTCCAATCCGTTTGTATTTTTAATGATTACCAGTCTTAAATTTATAGAATTTTTTAAAAAAAATACGAGTGAAATTAATAATTTACGGATATTGTTTTGTGTCTTTATTATAGAAAAAATCCTGACCATTGTATGTCCATCAGTACTCGTCTCAATGATGGAAGATTTTACGCGGTTGGGTTGGCAAATGGAACTATTAATGTGTACAGCAGCAAAACTGACAATATACTATACACTTTGAACAATGAAAATAAAGATATTTTATTCTCGCCCATCAGCACAACTTGCGTCAGATTTAGACCGTCTCCGGTTCAGCATCAAGGCGAGGAGCAGAGTGCCTCAAATATTTTAAAGGGAATGAAAAATCAAAGAAAGTTTTCCAGAACAGGTTCCCTTTCTGAGGTCGAACCCTTTCTGCCGCCTATTAAACCTTCCTATTCACAAAGAAGACGGAAGTCTTCGGTTGATTCCATTCTATGTTTTAACAGTCCTTTTTCTTCGTCAAATGAATCCCCTTTAGTGAATAATTTAGTCTCAGCAACTTGTAAGTGCTTATTCATATAAATGCATTTTAATAAAGTAGTTTATCTTGTCATTACTACACATGTCTATGGTTTTAAGTTACAAACGGTTCAGTGAAGACATTCAATTTTATGACGGAGCAATGTTTACACGAAATGAAAGAAAATCGAGAAACTTTGACAATGGGTTACAGCAGATCAGGAAATTTGCTGGCAACTGGTGGAGATAATGGATGCATTCTTGTTTACGATGTGGAAACAGGAATGGTAAAATGTTCTTATGAACCTCCGTGAGTTACTTTTAGCTGGCCGATATCTGTTAAGTTTTGTAACATAGCCCTAACATAAAAAAGCGAAGAATATATATATTTGGGTTTCTTTTCTAAAAAATTGTTTAAATGTTGTAAGATTTGACTACGACCGGAGACTCCTGCGCACATATTCTATTGCATTCCACCCAGAGTTGGAGTCAGAGTTTGTTTCGGCTGGATGGAGTAAAGAAATTCAGTTTCATGATACACGAATTCCAAACCTATTGGTAACCAAAATTCCTGGGCCAAAAATTTGCGGGGAGAGTTTATCGTTTCATTCTTCAGGAAAAGAGGTACTTTAAACGTTTTACAACTCTTTCATACATACACGATACACATGACGCAGTATAATGAAAGAGTATATTAATAATATTTTGATAATGGACTCTGCTCTGTACTCTGTAATGCAGTTCTGTGCTGCAGCATGGGGAAAAAATGAAGGATTATTTATTTTTGACTACGCAATGAAACGGCCAATAGAGAACATTTTCGGACTTTCAAGTAAATGCGACTCAACATCGGATTCTTCTAGTAGAGCAATAACTATGAGATCAAAGCGTCAGCAGGACTTTCCATCATCTTTCCTATACTCGGCCCGTTATTTTATGGACAATTTTATTGCAGTAAGCGGAGCTTTTCCCGGTTCAATGGCGATAGTTGAACGGAATCCAGCAAGAAACGTAAAATGCCCGTTAATAATAATTTATTTATAACGCAAACAAATAAGTAACATGCTAATAAAATGCAATTGCATTTATTTTTTACTCTACATGATTCCAATGGTGAATAGATAATTGCATCCATATCTGATCTACCAAACAGTTCATTCAGCCTGGACACTTTTAAAAGTAAAATTGTATTTATTCTTGGAAATGAAGTATGCTGCACAGAAGTGTTTGTATAAGTAGGTAAACTAGTTTTTGATACGTTACTAATACAAACATATGAAAATATTTTAATAAATCAGTTTTTTCACTAAAATTAAATATGCCTAACTGCCAAACGAATGTATTACATGCATCATACTAAATATACAAATAAATAAACACACGGCTCTATCGATCGCGTAATCTGTTTTAATATTAAACACACAATTTTATTAAATTTCAATTCCATAATGTATCAAATTCACCGGAATCGAAAGTTCGAAAAATAAATTTTGTGTTTCAAAATAATGGCATCCATGCGGTCTGCTTGATCTGATGAATTTCAACCGGAATTTATATTTTTTATCTGTTGTTGACTTGTTTAGACCAAAATGTGCCCAGGTGCATTTCGCTCTCTTTCATTGTGCATTTCCTCAAAACGTAACCTGTTTTCTTTGAGTTCATTCTGCAGCAAAAGTATTTCGTTAAGTAAATCCATCTGATCTTGTTCTTTTACTGAGAGAAGAGGACAGTTATTCGAAACCAAGTCGTGTTTAAGTACCAACTGAGGAATTTTAGTATGAAAATCCATTGCTTCTTGTACATGGTCTCCCCTATCACTATGAATATTATTTAGTTTTCCACCGTTATTCACACTATTTTCATCAGCAAACATTTTTGCAAATTTCTCTAGTACTAAGCTCTTGCATTGTGCAACAGTGGACTCCAGTTTACTTTTACCATCAGGAAAGCTTTTGAGCAAGGCACACGTAAGGTCCTCCAGAGTCTAAAAATGTTCAAATAAAAAATTTATATATTTCGGAGGGATTTGCGGTTTTATTGTAACCATCTATGCTAAAATCAAAATACCTCTTGCTTTATCAAGTTAAAACTATTATCCGAACACCCAAATGAACACCTGTATTCATCTTTAGACTTTCCAGGAGTTTGAACCCCTTTGTTTTCGTTGTGCTTGGAACTGTCTCCACATAAAATTGACAGTACATCATTACTCCTGTTGTCGAAGCTAATGTTATCAAGAACTTTAAATTCCTTTGCCAGTTCTCTACATTTCAAAAGTTTTTTCTGTTGCTCTTCTTTCTGGATAAAGTTTAGAAAATCAGCGGGAACAATGGAACCATCACTGAGAACCTGAAATAAACAACAAACCGCGACGGGGTATTGTTTAGAAAAATATGCTTAAATGCTATTTATTACTAATAATTATTTCTCCTATTGTTAGAATTGGAATAACTTTTTTTAGTTGGATACATCCTATATCGTTACATTACCGTAGTTTGTATTCTTCTTGTTCTTTGTATTTTTGCTTCTCGCAGTAAATGCTGTATGTCCCTATTCTTAAAATATACATTAATATGTGCCTTCATTAATTTCGAATGAAGGTCCTCCGCCTCGTTCGCCAGTTCTTCCACAGGACTCATCACATTTGAAAATTTCAACTCGACTTTACTTATTTGATGTGCGGATATATCCTGCTCTCTCCGTGCCCACTTTTCTATAAAGTTTGGACTTAAACCAGACTGCGTAAGTTCAACAGTTTGACATGATACTGCTGATGTAAGCGCTTCTACTTCAGCGGTTGGAAAGCAATTGCTGACATTATGATTTAAAGGAGAACTCTGAAGAAAATACAAATTGAACAAATCAGACGCTGTGTTGTAAAGAGCCTTCAACTGGGCCTTTTGCGGAGAAATCTCTGCCGAAGAAACTTCATGAACGGAACTAGATAACCCGGAATCCGAATTAACGAAATTGGGGGGCTGTAAAAACAAAACAAAGCGTATGTAAATGTAGTAACTTTTGAAATGATTCCAATAACATATACATACAGAGTCATCGCTCCTAAACACTAGCCATTAATAACCAAATATTTTTATAACCATTTGAGGTATAGAGTTGGTTTGACCTGCATCTAAAAGAGAATCACTGGGCGCATAATATAGGTTTGATTCAAATTTTATAACTCTGACAGAAAGTACAGAAAGTTCGAAAGTTGTAGTCGACAAAATTATCATTGGGTAGATACGGTTAGCAACAACAAACAATACAGGAATACAAAAGGTGCAGGATGGTCCGGATACCTTTTGGTCCAACTTACTTCCTGTTTGTTTTATAGCTTCTTTAAAAGTCGAGAAATTATAATTTCTGAGGACAATTTTGACTTGTCACACTTTCTTTGATAGCTCCTTTGAACTCTGAGAAAGCTTCTTGACTTCTCAAACTCAGGTGCAATGAATTTGCGTTCTTGCGTTAAGGATCCCCTCTTTATTTTACTCCAAAATTTGTTGCCTAGAACAAAGTTACTCACGCCTGCGCGGCTAACGTTGTGGGATAGGGGAAATTTTAATACGCCGTGTTTGAAACCGTTTT
>JAHZMT010000504.1:0-11454 GCA_027743785.1 Sinhomidia bicolor
CCACCACCACCACCACCCTCATCAAACACAACTCTCAACCATTCTCCTCTGTCTTCTTCGGCTCAAGGTACGTTGCCTACATCGTAAACAACTTCTCGTTGAATTTTTAATGCCTCTAATCTACAGGAAACACTACTTACAGACACTAAAATCCCATTTCAGCTCGCTTTCTTTAAAAAATGAGCACAGGTCCCGTATGGAGCCACACTTGCCAAATCCTACCTTTTTTTCTATAGAAAGAATGTATACCACACACACACCAAGTGCCTAGCTAGCTAGACACACAGACTACCTATTCATGTAATAAGGATTACAGAGGTATAAAATAAACATTATTACGAGGAAACACACTTACCATCTTTCACCCGGATTGATCATAGTGAAAGGCGAGAGTGCAATAAAAAGAAAATGTATTTAATGATATCCCATCGCAGTTGTCATTTTGGTCGTAGCATCATCCCGCCACTGAACTGAGTCACTACCATAATGTCAATACTTTCTTTTTCCTTCTGCTACTACGAGAAAAAAAACTATCAATTTTTTTGTGTTAAGAAAGAAACTATTGCTGGCTACTACTACTGCTACTAACAAGCTAGGAGAAACACCCTTGAGGATAAAAAAACATAATATTGTTCAGATGCAATCATATTATTAAATGAAGGAATGGCACTGCTGTTACTTCTACTAGTACTATTACTACTGCTGCTGCCGCTATATGTAGTAGTACGTACTTGGTTGATGATGAGAAACAGAATGATAAAAAAAAGTTCATTTCTTCAGCCAGAAGAATAAGAAGAAAAAAACGATAATTTGGAACATCCTGCTTTTCTACCTTTCCCATCATCGTCCTACATGACTCGGTTCATATCGATCGAAAGAATAAATATTGTAGCAAATTTCTAAAAATCTGGCTACATCTTCATTTTGTGCAGAGAGAAAGTATAGTGGTGGTAGTGTGGAGTTAGAGTTAGAGAGAGAGAGTGGAGAAAGTGCATGCTCACCACCGCCCACTAGTATATAAACACTTGTTTGAAAAATGAAAAGAATAATAGGATGTGTGGCCGAGGCAGTTAGAAGAGCTCTTTTCTTTGGATAAAATGAAAGCCCAAAGCCTGTAGGTACATAAATAAGCCTTTTTTGCTACACGTCTTGACTAGCTTGTTAGCCCTTTTTTTCTGGTCAACTACTTTTGACAGAATCCTTTTATAGCTTGAGCACTCTGCTGCTGCTGCTGCTGGTGCACGATGAAAATGTAATAATATTATAAGTCTTCCTGTTCAAAATCACAGTTATTATTACATTGTAACCTTATGTCATCTCTCGGGAGATATCTACCTCTAAAAACTAATAGCATAATGTAATATTGTGATAGGCTCTTATTTGGTTTCTTCACCGTATAATATTATTATTATTATAGCCTCTGGACACAATCATGACAGTTCTTCCGTTCCGGTGATGGATAAAAAGATGAAGAAGCAACCGTCATCATCACCTGATATTTCAAAAGCGACCACGGAAGCGAACTCATTTGTGGATATGCTGGAAGGCGACGGTGATGCGGTTCCAACTCAATCCTATTTTGACTACCCTAGCAGCCCAAGTAGAAGTAAAGAGGATGAGAAAAATAATAGTGATGACGGTGATGAACGTGATAGTAGTAGTGTAAGTGGTGGTCGTGGTAATGCTAGTAAAAGTAGTAGTAATAGTAATAGTAGTGGTAGAGGAAACAAGGGAACAAATAGCAAAGTAAGCTCAAGAAGTGATGGTGGTGGAGGAAACCCTCCCCCGAATTTGATGCCAATCTCGAATGCTGCTAGCAAAAGTACAAGCAGCAGAACAGGACAAAGAACAAGAAGGCCACCGTCGTCGCCAGCAGGAGTAAGGAGTTCTGAAGAGACAAAGACAAATGATGATAACGCAATTATTGATGAGAGTAGATTGCAAAGAACTGGTAGGGAGGAGGAGGAACAACAAGAAGGAGCTCCTGTTCAGAGATCGATTGATGGATTTCCGCCCGCTTATCCTGACAACGATAGAGTTGCTAACCGGGCTCCTTCTGGATCAGTAAGTTCCATTTTTGCTCTCTCTCTCTCTCTCTCTTCCATTTCTCTCTCAGCCACTTCCTTCACATGACTTGTTCTCTTCTTCTTCTCTCTCTCTCCTTTCCTTTTCTCATCCTCATCTTTCTTTCAACTTTCTTGTCGAATGAGCCAACTTGACATTCACTAACTTTCCCCATTTATTGACGGCTCCAAATGATGTTGATATTCTACAAAAAAGTTTTTATCATCATCAGCATCATATTCTATACGACCACTAGGACTATCCTTCCTTTTACTACTACACATACCAGCATCCGATCCACTTTGTTAGCCATTCACAATATACATACCACTCATAATACAAGAAAAGTAGGAGGATGCTGCTGCTGCTGTGGTTGAAGAGAATGATGATATAAACTAAAACCATAATTTGAAGAAGATTTTCAATATAAACCATCATAAATTGACTTTTCATCAACTATTCCTTTTCCTCATTCCAGACTCAATCTCAACATTTCCCTTCTCCTTCCTCTTTGGATAGTTGATCACTTTTTCGTTATCATTCCCTGATCATCATCATTCCTCTCTCTCCCTCTCTCTTTCTCGCTCTCCGCATATTACGTACTTTCATCGTGATGATTCCACTTTCTCATTATCAACATATCAATTACTACTGAAATTGTCCGTTAATGATGATAAGTCCTTTTATACACATAGTATATCTATTTTAAATCACTTAATTGAAAAGCAAAGCTATAACTGCATATTAGCGAGGTAATACAGTAGTGTCGTCAAGTTTTACAAACAAAGTGGTGACGGTGACACGAATAGTGACTGATCCATAAAGTAAATTAAAAGCACAGCGTACTAATACATATATATATATCTTATGTACGAAATCTATATATGCAAACAAACATTACATATACCACACCTACCTACCTATTTATTTTCGTCCGTTTATTTTTGCTGATGAAAAGAATTCGTTATCTATGTATGTGCACTTGCCATTCCATACTCCACGACGACGATACGTAGTTAAAACTTTGAACGTCATTACTTTTTACTAGTTTCCAGCAGACCATTCCAGTAAAACGAAAATGAAAAGTGAGTCAACTACATTGCTGCTGGCTTCTCTTTCGCCAACAGCCAGCAGCACGCAATTCTATTGTGTGTGCATAACACTATTTGACTTTCTCCATTTTCAAGTCGCCATCTCTCTACAACACATTCATTTGGGTAATTAGTTTACACATTATGAATATGTATGCATGACAGGCCATTGCCATATATTGTAATAGTTATAGGACACGAAGGCACTTACAAGAGACAACCTAGTTGTATTTATCCCTTTTTTAAACTTTTCATACCAAAAAAATTATATACCTAATATAGTGGTCCAAGTTTACATAATATCTCTCCATCTACTCTATATCATACATATATAAGCATAGTCATCTAAGCATTTTGTATATTTCATTTTAAATATGATGATAAGTAAATGCCATTTTTGGGAGGATTGCATTTTTTTCCAGTTCAGAGAGCCATAACTGCTGAAAGAAAGCATCTCATCAAAAAGTAGTAGGGTAAAGTAGAAGTAATAATAATAATACGCCAAACGAGAGCAGTCCTCCCTCCTCCTCCCTACTTACACCACCACCACCATCGCCAAACAACGTTAGAAATCTTGTAAATATTATGCATTATCTGTGCAAGAAGTCATTTTATAACAAGCTATAACGACAACGGCAGCAGCATCAGCAGCAAACCCGAGGATTTTCATGTGAAATGAATGTAAAGATGCGGTGATAATGAAAATGACGGTCATGAAGACTATTTCAACATCACACATGAGCTTTAGAAAACACGATACCTACACGCCTAAAACAAACTAAAATAAACACAAGCTTTTTGCTAGGGCTGTGTTGTTCTTGCTGCTGCTGCTGTTGTTGTTGTGTAAGTATGAAAATGACAAAGGATATTTTTGCCTGGATGACAGTGTGATGACATAAGTTGCTTTCACTAGGAGCTCTGTCATACATATAATCATAAAAGATGTATATGTATACGTCTGTCTGTAGTATATGGAAAAGGGCACAATGTTGTTGATACTAATAATAATGATGATGATAATAACAGCAAGGAAAGTGACTGTATGTGAGTTTTCCGAATATACACTTACTAAACAAGTTAACAACTAACTTTCTCTCGGGAAACAAACAGCTTTGCTTGCTTTCATACTTACTACACACAGACACACGTACTCTTTTCCTGAGTACAAGTGACTGGCTGGCAGTATGTGTTTTGCGCTAAACCCAACTATTCTACGACGACAACTACACAGAAAAGTGAGAGTGAGTCTGGTTGCAGTCTAGCAGCACAGTTCATTCTCAAACTTTCCCATTAGCATTATATTTCATTCTTTCCTTTCGCCTTCGTGAGACTACACCGCACCACGTTGCTCCGCGATGCTGAATTTTTGGAATGGCACATAACACCACAGAAAGATCCCTTCACACACAACTTCACAAGCTGTGTGTATTGTGTGAGTGTAAGTACCTACTACATGCATATATGTATACCCACATGAATAAGCATAAGAACATTAAATTTATGCCGCCCGTAAAAAGTCTGAAAAGTAAAAATATATAACACGCATTGCTTGAAACCATTTTACATTTTCCCAGCAGCGAAATCATCTCACGATGATGATGAGTGTAGGTGTAGGTACTTTCAACATGTACATGGGATATTTTACACATTCTAATGCCACATCAGAGAAGTAGTGTGTTGAGAGACTAGAAAAAAATAATATGGTAAAATGAGTAAATGTCTGGACAGTTGTCAAGTGATAGGATTGTATAGAGAATACTAGAATAGGAGAAAGAAGAGGAAGCTGATGGTGGTGCATGGTGGTGGTTTTGGGATATATCATGTTAAATAATATGACGGAAAGCTAGCTAGCTGTTCTGTAAGTTGGTTGGCGCTTAAAAGTGTCATGTCTTGATATAACTTTTCACGTAAATTTTAAATCTATATACATAAATACAGGAAATGTGTGAAATTGTAGACATGAGCTTACACAACTAGCTTATGCATCATTTAAACGTGTACATAGGCATTAACTATGAAGAGTAGTTAGTGAAAGTAGTAGTAGGCACGTGAGTTTTCTCCACAAGCACAATTGACATCAACTTGTGTATGCATGCATGTATGTATATATATATGTATGTATGTATGCACAAGTATGCTTCCATCTTACATGCACACCCTACCGTGAAACTCTTTTGTAACCGTTTTGTTGTTTCACAAAGTAACAACAGCCAACACTACAACTAAAACTTAACACGGCCAGAGAAAACCACTTTTCAACCTCAAACAAAGTAAGCAAAATCGAATTGGACTTGTTTCGTATTTCTTGAATGTAATTAGCTGGTGGTAGAAGTAGTAGTAGTATAGTACTAGTAGTATATACTATATAGGTAGTATATGTATAGCTGCAGTCGACAGATCTCTCCTTTTTTTGCTGACGATGACACGGAACAGAGAAGAAGAAGAGAATTTAAGAGCACACTGAGTGTGGCAGGAGAAGCTACTATTTCATAATAATGTAACCAACAGAGTGAAACTGCTAAACTCTTTTTGCCGCTGTATGCATTTCTAATAATATGCCTATAAACACACACGCCGCATATACTAATATTCAGCAGAGTTGAGGAGCACTCAATTAAAGCAATCATTCATAATTTCGCTCTACGCATTCTATAAGGTCTCCTGTTTTCATCATATCTACTTTCTCTCTCTCTCTCTCTCCCTCATTTTCCTTTTCCCCTTGTTTGCTTCCCATCGTCCTTTTTTCTCCTCTCTCCTCACTACTTCAACTCAGCAACGTTCCATTAAAGAATGAATGTGTATACAATTCTCCGTCTTCCCTTTATTCTCTTCCCATCGCCGTGGCATATTTCCTCAGCTTTCAAATGCATAAATAAACGACATTAAGTATGCATTAGGTAAAGAGTACTCTGGTGAACGAAAGGTTCCTTGTTGAGAGATGAAATATTAACATGTCTGCAGTAATAAAGCAAGCAGGCTGTGGTTTTTAGCTAATATTCTTCCTCCTCGCCAACTTTTACCACCGCCACCACCATCAGCAGCAGCAGCACAGCCATAATACAACAAACCATTATCCTATTGTATTCTTATTGCCTGGATTCATATTTGATATACATTTCTTCTCTTTTTTTCTAGGATAACGTCGTGAACAACCCGAAATACTCTTATTTGAAACTCAACGACAATACCAAAGTTCAACGGAGGAGTGATCTGCCATATGATAACAATAATTCTTCCGCTGACGCAAATAATATGACTGTTATTGTCAAGACGCTTGTCATATCAGCACTCACGTGTCTCGGATCAATTCTCAGCCTCTTTTTTGTCAGCTTTGCTATCTACCGGTACACTCAGAACAGAAATCGAAGTTTGTTTTCATGCAGCCCACCATGTTCTCAAGAAGAGGTAAGGTTCTTTTTTCTTTTTCTCGGAATAAAATTAAATTTATCTACTCTACTATACTCACATTGAGTACTAGGTGTACGCAATCCCTCTATCTTTATACAAAACTTCCTCCACACATGTGTACAGTGCATTTCCTCAAACCACAATCGAATATTCAACAATTACAACGACAAATAGAAATAAGTTATCTCACACGCACCTACACATTCCTGTACCTACATCTATATCCTACCTCTCATATGTATACGGATTACGTTTTCTCCCTTTGATCCATTTCGATTATTCTCAGATCAATGAGTTTACCACTACTTGTTTTCCTATCCATGACTTTTACTGTCTCTTGTTACGGTAGTTTGTATATGTGTCTGTGTATGTGTGTGCGTGTGGTAGACAGTCTGCTTTCAATACAGCAAAGTGGTTTGCTGTTGTATGTACTCAAAGTAGGCAATCTCAAACTCTGCAGAATCTCGATTCAAGAAACGCTATACCTACATAATTTGAGCTTTCCCTTTTTTTACTAGCAAACATCCAGGTAACTTTCTTTTTTTATCAGAGAGAAAAAAACAAGAGTATAAAAGAAGGCCACATACAAACAGCACGTATGTGTATATGTATGTGTAAGTTGTAAGGTAGATATAGTATAAAAGTTTTGTATATTGCTGAGAGATGAATTGTGGAAAACGGATATTTCATTCGCCTCACCTCATGCCACATTTGCCTGACTTGAAATGTCAAAAGCTCACATCATTTTATATACAACTTTTTTTTCTTATGTAATGTGTGTTTTAGGAGTTTACGGGTGGGTGGTAGAATAATACTTTCCATTCCCCAACGCACACATTTCCCACAAAAAATACATACCTAGATGATAGAAGTAGGAGTAGTAGTGGCAGTAACAGCAGCAAGGAAGTTGAGTGAGTGAAGTTGGTCAAACCATCTTTTTATAGACAGTAGTAAAGTCTTTTTGAATGAAGAAAAAAAGAGAGAAATGACGGTTGATCCTGCATATTATGCCATGATGCTCAAGGGACTATTTTCCCACGAAAACTGCACCAGTTAAAGAGAAAGAAAAGTAGGTAGACAGACGAAAAGGGAGTAGTAATACTAGTTTTCCTTTGCCGTGCTAGTATATTGATGTGTTCCCAGTGCCATTATACTTTTTTTCTTGAGAGAGAGAAAGAGAATCACCATAATATTCTGTCTCACTGAGCCATACAATAGTTGACTTGACAGTCATGAAATTGGAAACAATCCATCCCACTACTAGACAAAATGCCTTTTTTACATACCTATACATAAGCGCCTTCCCATTACTACACTCAAGTCCTTTTTTGTCGTTTTCCTTTTTCTTTTTCTAAACTTTTAAACTCATTCCGTCATTGAAAACAGAAAAAAGTATCCTTCTTGTTTGATTTCTATTCATTCATCGTCTTGTATGTACTTTCTTTTTGAGTGAATAATGGGCCAAGTAGTAGTGGTGTTTCAAGTAGCAGAGCACAGTGCCCTCCAAGAAAATAAAAAAAGAAGTAAAGTCAGTCAGACAAAACAAACTGAGCTACCAGGAACAAACAGTAATAGTAGTAGATGTAGTAGTAGTGAAGAAGAGAAAATAATACTGCCATCATCAGGCCATGAGTGAGTGATGAGCGTGAAAAAAATTGGACTTCCAGCTGGCCATTTTTCTTTTTTCCAAATCTCAAAGCTATCATTAAGAGGATAAATGAAGACGAAAATGTATTGCATTTGCTGTTGCAAAATAGAATGAAATGTACAATGCTTCGCGTTGAACAGATGAACTGCCAGTCACAAAAGGCAAAGTGAAAGGAATACTAGAAGAAGTAGTAGTCGGCTTTGTAAAAAAAATTGTACAATAAAGAAACAAGTATAATATATTGGGATCATTGAAACATAAACAAGCACTATATAGATGAGACAAGGGGAAAAACCTTCTCACACTTATTATTCAGTACGTACTACATACATAGCACAAGAAACAACCGCCTGCGTTTCTTAGATTAGCTGGTGAATTTCATCCTCACCCTTCTCTCTCTCTCTCTTTTTTATTTCTCTCCCTTTTTCTATGAATATCCATCTATTCATTCCCCAATCTCCAATCAAAATAGAATTGAATGACATGTTTCATCGCCTTGTTTATTAGTTGCTGTTGTGCTGGTGCTCTTGTTCTGCTAAATAGCATTTCTAGTGTCAGTTACAACTTAAGTCAAGAGCCGATTTTTTTTTACCAATACGACAATCTAAATCCCACACAAACAAAGAGAGTGCGAGTAGAAGTCTAATCGAGAAAGTTTTGAATGCAAAAAGTAGAGTAAAAGAAGCTTTTGAAGGGACACGTAATGGTTTTTCTTTTTTCGGTAGGGTGTGAGTGAGCGTGGGGGGTAAAAAAAGTGGGAACGAGTGCCAAAGAAAAAAATGTTAATTTCTACTTATGTATGTTTTTCATTATTTACCTCATTTGTAGGGGGAGGACACACAGCAGCAGGGAGCTGGAATGGTGTACACAAGATTTGGACGGAAGAAATCTAGAAGAAGAGACTTATTCTCAGGTTGTGGTGGAGGTGGTAGTATCAGTAGCAGTAGTACCAATATTACCAGCCGCTATCATCCACATGAGTCTGACTCTGACCAGGTTGAACTGAGCGGAATAACGAATAGTCTTTACTTTGAAAATGAAGACATCTATCACATTACTTGAGCTCTCGATCCTGGAAGGGAGCCCAAGCCTAAATATTACTTAAAATTTAGTCTACCTACGTACTACGTATATGCTTTAAAAAGGCATTCAACAAATCCACTACTATTACGGTACTCTCTCTCTCATCATCACTAGCAGCATAATATATATATATATATATAAAACACAGTTGCAAAAGGCACATTTTGTATTTGTTATATTACCTCTGTATATTATGTATTATTATCAAAACGACGAAATTGCACATAATATATATACTTTTGTGTATACGCGAAAGAAAATAAAACCGTAATAGCAATACTTTTTTTTCTTTTGTGCACTTGATGTGCCTGAGTACTTTCTCCAAATAAATATTTAGTATTACATGACATATTTACTTTTTATGACAAGCATCGGTACTTTGGGTATTTTTGCATCACCACCAATCAATAAGAGTTACAACTAAAATAATAATAATTTCGCATTTGACTTTGATCATATGAGTAATGGCATTCAGCTTGAGTAATCGATTGCCAAAAGCAGAATTTACAAATTCAGAACCCAACATTGCAAAAATGGATAAATGGATTTGCAGGCTTTGCCGCTTAAATAAAACAGCATGTAACAGTACAAAATGCAATCTATAAGAGTACGTCTCAATTACTTGTGTCAAAACATCATTTACAGGTTATTTACCTTTTGTAGATTTTCTTTTCTTCTTCCCTTTGCACTTAATCATGATCCTTCGATTTTGGGAGGAATAATCCTGTAGCATCTTTAAGAATAAATGGTTCGTCTCGATCAAGTCTGTGAGATACAACCTAATAACAGTAAAAAAAGAACATGTATCTATCTTGTTTACCACCACATGAACGTACATAATTTACGAGAGTGGAGACGCAATAATGATGCTACGATACGGATTTAGAAGCGATAAAAAGAAATGACCAGTAGTTGAGTGATAGTTCATCAAGTTCTCTTACTTGGACAGTTTGAC
This sequence comes from Sinhomidia bicolor, assembly GCA_027743785.1. Lineage (NCBI taxonomy): Eukaryota > Metazoa > Arthropoda > Collembola > Entomobryomorpha > Entomobryidae > Sinhomidia > Sinhomidia bicolor. The sequence continues at coordinate 10,250 of JAHZMT010000504.1, forward strand.
TGGGTCGTATGTAGTGAGAAGACCTAGACAGAGCTCCCTGTACTCTGGCAAATAGAACACNCAGAGTCTTCAAAACGGCCACGATTTAAACTGTCCTTCACAATAGTCATAATTTTATTGTATTTCTCGTCGAGGAAAGAAGCACAAAAGTCCTTCAAAATTATCCGAATAGGAATCGTAGATCGCCTCGTTTCAACTTTATCATTAATAGCTTTTCTGTTGCTTGCAACTTTCTTCCTTTTCTTTAAGGAGTCCAAACTCAAATCAGCAACCGATGTAATCGCCTTGTGACACAAAATGTCCTTGCCGCTTGGTGCTTTCATGTCACGTACAACAAACGTCCCACCAAAACGGGAGTGTCTACTGGGAAGCTTTTGTACCTGAATACTCTTTAGAACAGCTTCCTTCTCCCTCATTTGGATGAGCTCCCGTTCGTCCTTTATTTTGTCATCTTCATTTCTTACCAACTGGGTCTTTGCTAATTGTTCTCCAGTTTGCTCACGCAGCATCCACGACAAAATTTCCAAAACTAGAATGGAGTACTCCTGGGTCGTCTCCGAAGAAGCAATATACAAAAGTAGCTCAAACATACCGGACAAATGCATAACCATAAGAATTCGGTCGTGTAAGGATGTGTCATCATCAGCACGCCTCTCCTCGGCAGGATCAGCAGGAACATGAAGAATATTCCTTATAAGGATTAGAATTCTTTCAGTAGTCAATTTATCTTGCTCTCTTCTTTTATCCCACTCCAGATTGAGGAGCTGACGAAGCTTGTCCGCTAGAATCTTCCACATTGCCTTGTCCACAAATGCCTCTTTGTATGAGCGCCGTTGCTTTTCCAATATGTAGTAGTAGTTGAGATACTTTTTGTTTTTTGGTACTTCCTCTTCGTACAAGAGTAATGCAGGGTAAGTAAGATTCCAAAGAAGGCGCAGCCCAAGTTCCCAAACCTTTTCCTCCTTATGGTATTGCTTGAAGAGAGGCAATATATCTCTTCCAAGAACTTGTGCCTGTCCCAACAAGCGACGAATCGAATGGTCATCATCGTCCCGTCGTAAATAAAGTAACAAGTCCTTTACGCAAACTGAAATAAGCAAGACAGAACACAAAATGCATTGAAGTGGAAATTTGGAGGTATTACCCCAGGGAAACATCTTATAACATTGCTAAACAATCACTGTCATTATGCAACAGCTTTGAAC
>JAHZMT010000505.1:0-26329 GCA_027743785.1 Sinhomidia bicolor
GAATTTACTTATGGCACTCACTTAAGCTGTTGCTGCACTTCACTTATTATATACACATGTAAGGACTATCCTTACAACAGTCTGAAAATGACTTTAAATGCTGCAACTCATCTTGTACTGTATGATTGACCTATTCGAGAAAAAGACCAGTCTAGCGAATTGTTTCGAGTAAAGTGTAGATCTGACAAATGACTTTCTGGAAACTGACCGAACGCCGTTCAGTTATGGTTGCAAAATATGCACATTATCATCACTTGAGGCGATCAGCACCAAATTATACGCTCTCTGAACGATTATATTGGTCTGAAAATTTTTTGTCCGAAATGATGTCTGATTATAATGTTGGTTACGGTAATAAAATGAAGTCAATGAATGTGTAGACTAATGAGGAGGAAATGGAGTTACAGAAAAAAATCCCTTTCATATCTCTCTATTCTATTTCTGCATGTATTACTACACAAGTTAGGTTGGCACTGTTTTCCACCGGGAAAATACAGTTGGTAGAAAGTTACATGTATAAATTTAAGCTTTGGTGGAAAAGTGTACTTTTAACATCATAAAATTCGAAAAATAGTGGAGTACAATTAAAACGGAAAGCTCTGCATTCATTTTCAAGCATGTAGAAGCTTTTGTGCTCTGTCTGAGCCGAATATATTTTATACGTGTAGTATAACAGGAAAAGAAAAATTTCAATTATGATGATGACTCTACTTCATTCAGCAGAGTAGTAATAGCGCCAAGCCACGGTCGCCGTACGTAGCATTTTATTCAACCTAACTAAACATTTGTGTATGGCAAATAAATCATAAAATCTTTCAATAGGATAGTAGCAGTAAGTAGTAGTTTTGTACTCAAGAGAGGGATTTTGAACTTATTTTTTCTTTCAACTTTAGTTACTTAGACGTGATTCATTGAACAAAGCAGAATGAATATAGGTATGCATCTTCATCTAAGCATTCACATACACTTAAGTAATATATATTCCTATTTCTTCTCCTCGACATCGTCATATTACGGGGTCTAGTCTAACCTAACCTACCCACCACCACACCACACCATCCGCATCCCACAACATCTTTCTTGAAAGTTTGCAGAAAATTCGAATTTACAATGCAATACAATTGGAAATTAAAAACTTTTTTAAACTTCCATAATCATATATCTACTGTTGAGTGTTCATACATTACACAATGCGATCAGACCATGTAACTCTTTCCTTCTATGATCTAAATAAAATGCACTTAATTCAGGACTATAGCCATTCCTATTATTATCGCTGATTTTTAATGCTATTTGAACTGATTTAATAGCTGTCAGATTAAAGTCTATTTGATCCCAACAGCCGGATGCAACATTTTTTAAGACTGTGTAAACAAATCGGAAAATATTTGAACACGCAGAGATTCATTTTTTTTATAATCATGTCATGTGGTAAAGTTTAGGCTAACAAACAATCACAATAATCGCCTCCACGACCTCTACTTGACAGTGTCTTTGAAATTGGAAATGATGATGGTTGTGGTTGTGATAATCATGCAAGTTCCATTAACCATTATCGTGTCACGTATGCTATACAGAATTCTCGTGACACTTTGACAGTTATTAGAGACAAAATTGCTCAACGCTTTTATCTCATTGAAACAATGCTAGCATCGGGACTACTTTACACTATAAACAACCAACAGTCTAATAATATACCATTTACTAATAGCAGCCGAGTTTTCAGACGACTACAACAATTTACACTGGTTTGGCAATTTGCTAGAAAACACATTAAAGTTTGACTCTATGCGAAAAAAAAACCAGACAGACACTGCAATGGGGCATTGTGAGATAACGTACTTGAATTGCATGGAAGTATGTATTACTCAATTAATATTAAAAAAACCAGACAGTGTAACAGTACTTTTGCATCCCACCTTCCCAGCATCTGAAATTCACCTGCATACTACTCTGCTACTATTCATTCTGCAATGTGAATGCAATTATTCGTACTGACTGTCTGAAAAATACTAGCAAAATTTCATTCAATAAGACGCATACAATGAAAATTACAAAGAAAAAATTGTGAGCAAGTAAAATGCCAGCACATCTACCTATGTACATGGATGGGTATTGCAAATCTTTGTATCGCCGTACTGTCGTCAGTCGTCATCGTCATCAATGGTGATAGTGATAATGACAACCGGAGAATTTGCCAAGTTTATAATCCTCCACCTACCCTATATCATAGAAACATAAGTACATACTAAACCCTAATGCCGGATGATGATAAAGAAACGATGATGTTAAAAAAATAGAAATACCCCAATAGAAAATACAGCAGAACTTTCATAAGGCATTATGAAAGGAGGGGACGTGATGGTCAGAACCGAATGGTACATAACGTTGAGAACATGATCAAATACAATGAAGTGAAAAATAAATAATCCGTTCTCTGCAGCTCAACCCTCCTCTTGATGTAACCAATATGCTTTTTGCACATTTTAAAGTTGGCTAATGTTGTATTGCTGTGCTTCTCAGCAGAAGCAGACCAATGTATAGGTACGTGTGCAGTGCAAGTGAGGAAAAAGGGTAGCAAGTAGTAGTTTTAGCAGCAATAATGCAATGTGGATGAGATACATATTTACATTTACAGCGCGTGTATAGAATAAGCAATGGCAGAAAAATACACAGAGAGAAAAATCGCAAGAGATGTGATGTGATGGAAATTTTTACTTGCCTTTTTCTCAATTTGGGTTTCTGTGCTGCCTGCCTGAGAGGTATTGGTATTTTTACTTCCTTCTTTCTGATTACTTGGTAGATCTAGAAATGGAAATTGCCTTTATAATCAATATCAAAGATTTTCCTCTCTCGTCATGTTCGTTTAGCTTCCATACAGAGATCTATGCCAAAATTAAAGACATTTTTGGCTTTAGTTCGCTGTTTTGAAGAACGTTCATGAATGCTCTCTTTGAAGTTTGAACGCGGGATCCTCTTTGTAGGAAAAATTACTTGTTGCGTGAAACGAGTTTGTTATGGTGGATGTAACTATATAGAATACCAATCTTGGCTCTTTGAATAAGTACTACTGCTAGCAATAGTAGTCACGCTATATATACAGTTATCAAAGGATGTAAGGTGGGTGAAGATTTCCTTCATGATTGCTCTTCGCGACAAAGAGTTTCGTTGCCGCAAGGTCTCCCGTAACTGCTGGCAATGCAGAAAAATAGAGTGAAACCGATCGTATATCATAGTCACATTAAGCGTCACTGTACATGAGATTCGGCCTTGTCATGACAATTAATAATATTTATTTTATTTTAAGGTGGGTGAAGATTTCCTTCCTTATTAGCTCTCGCAACTTGTCCTTACTCCTTACCCATTCACCATTGTTTCCTCTTTGAAAAAGTCCTTTTTATATGAAAGCAGATAAAAATTCATTTCTCCAAAGCACAGTTGTGTCTGCTCAAAAATTTACCTTGTTCCAGGTCAGGCAATTTTGTATTAAATAAGAAAAAATGTCTTAGTCTGCTTGTAGGTTGCGGTTGCTTATTTGCAGCTTTTAAGGTAAACTAGAAATGAATTTTTATGAGAATTTCTAGCAAAGAGTATATCGAATTAGATATTACGACGATGTTTGCTATACAGTTGCAGAACGTTAAACAGTGGGCATGCATTGTATGAGTAATTGATAACTGTGCAGAAAAGAGTAAACAGCGGGATAACAGAGTGTACGCAATAATGAATGATGAAATCAAGTGGGAACAAAGTTGACAACTAAAATCCTTATTTATTTACCGTATTTTTGTAAACAACTTTCTCATTAAAGTACAAAAATGAATGTTCTTCATTTGAAAGAAGACCAAGGTCATTAAACGTTGTTTTCTAAAAAGAACTTTGTTAGTTTCACTTTCTTCAGTTTGTTTTCTTTTTAAGCAAGCAGCTAACAATAAACAATAAGCGGTTAGAGAATTCAAGTATTACGTATGTACCTACATTAGATTTTAGCTACTTTTTAATTTATCCTTGCTTGCTACATAGTGAATAGCGTTAATATGTGCCCAAATAAATACCTACTTTTCAATTATTCATTGTACCATCCCCACTCCCCAACATAATGTTGATTACCAGCAGCATCATGAAAGACATTATTTTTATAAAGCTTCCTTCTGCTTTTCCAGTCGCAGTAGCAAACGCAAACAATTTCTAAAATCAACAACAGAGCCGCTGTCAAAACTCCAACGAAAAGAACGAGAAATATGGTAAAGAGATCAATCCATGTTGCAGGGTCTACTTTGCTGCCTTGCTCATCTTTTGGGATACATTTTAGGAAATTCATTGCATTGTAACTGTCTATGTTACGGTAAATGTGACCGCGCTGTCGGAGGTATACCAACCTGTTGTTGTAGCAAGACAAAATAACACACTTATTCACACTTTTACTCTTTAGCAGATGCTAGACATTTTAGTTTCTAATTTAATTAGGTGATTTGCTTAATTGACATGATTTAATAACTCGATGTTGATGTCGCCGGAAAACTTTCTACTTACATTAAATTAAGCACTTCCTTGAACTGAGAGGTCTTTTTGACCAGCATTGCACTTTTGGTTGTATACGTTCCTGTGCTAAAGGAGGAAATATGATCACAAACGAATATACTTGAATAGTTCAAAAACTCTGCTGTTTTATAGAACATGTCAGCAGGAGAAAGAAGTGCGTTTTTAGAAGATTCCACTTCTGTGGAAGATGAACCAGTATAGAGATGGGACACTTCTTTAAGTGTTGAGGTTGTTTTTACTTCCTGTGTTAACGCGTAGGATTTTATTATACCCTAAAATGAAATTGATATCAAAATTATTTGTAGCAAATATTTAATTTCCCAAATAATAAACGAAACCTTATTATTATCCTACCTAATACTAGTTTGTAATTTGAAATTTGTAAGCTTTTATTATTACATACATACATACCTTCAACATTGTCTGGTATGGCTCGCTATGCTCATGTACAGTAAATACAAAGTTGAAATTAATCAAATCAGCAAAATTCTTTACAGGAATTTTATTAACGGCTAGTGAGGAAACGATTGATCCTGAGTAAGCAGTATACGATAGAAAGCCAACCATTGAACCTAGCAGAAATTTCATTTTCAAAGAGAATGAGGCAGGATCCAAATACCACGCTGTTGGAAACAATAATAATAATACAAGGAAATATAAATTGCAATAATTAGTAACAGCAGTAATAATAGTACTGTAATAATTATACCATATCCTTTTATACTAAACAACAGCAATATACATAAGCGGAGAAGTCATAATGGAGCCACATTTTTTTGTTCAATGAGAAATAGGTAATAACTTTTTTTATAAAGAAGAGTGCTGTCATGTGCACTTTCATATAGCATATTATGTTACATGCATATATGTATAGGTGGTAGGGTAACCTATTCTAATAAGTGTGTAGTAGGAATTTAATAACAGCATGCCAAAAAAAAGTAATAACAAGTAATAATAGCAACCTAAACCTACCACTTCTGACAAAACGCGGCCACACTCCAGAGCACACTTTCATTAGCGAATTTTTGGTCGTCTCCTCGTCTAGTGCAAGTACCGTTGGGCAAAAGAGAACTATTTTTATACAGAAACGTCAGTGTCAACCGAACTTTTGTTGATATCACCAGAATCGCCCACACTCCAATCAAAGTGATCCATAACTCCTTCTCAAAGGCGGCTATTACAACGTCCCGGATTGAATTTGTGGAAGGTTGCTTGAAGAATACATAGGTTCTGTCAGTATCATCAAAAAAGAAAGTTACATTTTTTCAAAGATATTTTTTTCTTGGAAAAATGAAAGTTCAACAATGTCCTTACTTTTACAATAGTAATTATGGCGCGATATTATGGGAAAATTTACTTTCTTATTTTTTTTTCTTACAGACTGTTGTAGGTTGGCTGCAAAAAAGTGAACGCTTTTGCACGTTGCTGACTGAAGGAAATTTGGTATTAAGGTAAGATCGATCTCACCCGAGTTTAGTTGACCCACAGTTATACCTGCCAATGTTCCATTAGCAAAGATTTGTGGCGAGTCTCCCAATAGAATGTGTTCACTAAAAACATTTTCGTGTTTACAAAAAAAACTCTACAGTGTTATCATATGTCCCTAGAAAAATACTAGCCTGAAAAGTTTTCTTTTTCACTTGACATACCTAAAATTCATTAATAGTCGAAGATCCCAGTAAAGAACTGCAACATATCCACCTGTTAATGTATATCTTTCATCTTGCTTTACACCCACGTCAACCCAGTCTTGAAAATTTGGGTCAAACTATACGAGAAGTTCACAAAATTGAATTCTTATCGATTTACCGTAACAGTAATAACAGTGAAATATTATAAAAATCGCTTGTACTCTCTCACACAAACCTTGACAGAAGCAGTTAAACTTTCCAAGTGAAAGTTGCGTCGTCTTTTGGCATAGCTTTCCAAATCTTCTTGTAATGTAGAAAGTTGAAACTTGCTGACGCTTCTGTTTGTCAATTCTTGTGCAGAGAAGCAATTAACGGCAGAAAAGAACTTTTTGTGTTTAATGCTATACACCTCCCACACGTTAATTTTGCTGGATGAAGGCTCAAGAAAGTATATGAATATATTGGTATCGAAATACAAAGTTGACGAGTTAAAGACAACTTGCAGCACGGCAAGTTGTTCAACCGTTTCCATTGCTGATTTCCATATAATTGAAATTGTTGGTTGCCATTTGATTTCTCGTTTTTGAGTATATTGCTGTACTTTGAATATCTACATGCATTTTTTAATGAATAAAAACGTGTTACAAAAACTGAATCTACAGTTTTCTATTTGTTTTACTACCAATCGGTCTTACAAACGACTGTTACATTTTACCATTTGCGTTGCATACTCAATATAAGCTTCCGATAAATCCAATATAACAAACGCCTTTGTCTCACAGAACACACGGAGGTTGGCTTGGTATAGTATCGAAACATCCACAATAGTAAGTGGGGAGTACAACAATGATCTTAGCTCTTGAAAATTGAAACCTACACACAATGCACACGTGGAGAAAGTAGAACGTAATATGATTACATTAAGTAGGCGTACTTTGTAAGAACCGCTCACACGTATGCATGTAATGTTTGAAAAAATAATAGCAATATGTTATTCATCTTTTTTTCTTACTACTTAAACAGTCAGTGAGAATAAAAACATTTCCAGGGTATTGCGAAGTAGATAGGGTTTGTTGCAAATAATCTGTCAAGAACGAAGACTGCGTACAACTTTCAACAAGTGGGTCACTACTACTTTCTTCCTCTGGAGAAACTGATTGCGTCAACTGGAACTGAAGCAGACTAACTATCATTAAAGTAATGAAAAAAATCAAAGATCTCATTTCGCAATCAATTAGATGGATCAGTCGATTGAGCGAACAAGTGGAAAAACAGCCTCGTTTGTTTTGTCTTGCTGCAGCAACAGGCAGTACTACGCTTAGAGAAAGAGAAGAATATAAATTACAAACGTGTAGGTGGGCTGACTATACTGAGTGGATTTATGTACTTGTTTTTTCTACCGAGAAAAGTTTGGGGTTTGCGGAAGTTATAATGTCAATGGCAAGATGTTTTTTTAATGTACGACAAACGGCAAGTAACTGGAAGGTTGTCTGAATTTTTTCAAAGCCCACATGTTCCCTACTATGTACTACTACTGTTTTTTTCCAAGCTTACTATTTGCTTTTTATTGGTACAAAATTGATATATGTTTTCTAACTACTGAGCTGTATCAAAAATGCCATAAAGAGTCATAAACCCTTGAACTCAAATGATTACATTTATTAAAAAAGTTCAACTAAAAGTTTTACATTATTTTTATTTACAAATGATTAGCCAACTTCAGCTTACAAAATACAAAAAGCAAACAATTAATATCTGTTCAAGTTTAGTATGAATAGTCCATAACATTATTTGCTTTTAGTTAGTCCCCTATCTGGACTCTGTTTCCGTTTTACAGCTTAAAAGCGTAGTTAGTAAAAAACATCTGCATTTCTCCAACGAAAATTTATCTTTCACTACTACAACTTCTTAATAGTTCAAATGCAAACTGTAATTATACAGTAGTGAGGTGACTTTGGACAGTAGTTTCCAGTTCCGCTTATTGGACTTCATGCTGTCCTCGTGTACAAATTACCAGCATAAAATGTAATTCTCATTCTGCTCATTCAAGGTGACGATTATGTGTGTGCACATTTGTTTGGAATGTAAAGAAAGAAAGAAAGAAACCACAACAAAGTGGCGCTCTCCTGTTCGTGTCGTCGTGTGGATGACTGTCAATATGATAATGGAGGTCTGTTCCTCCCAACTTTAAATGGCTTATTGATTCTGACAGGTGTTATTTCCTCCGTAACATGGAGGCTTGAAAAGGTTACAGGTTATACGCAGCTATAACCTTGTTTGCATGTGAAGGGAAAGAAAAATTAAAAACCCTAATTAACAATATCGTTTGCAATGTTGACTTGTTCTGATATGGAATATAGTGTACTCACAAAGTGTAATTAAAAATGGAAAGTATAATTAACTCAGTATAGCTTTTAGCTACATTATACATATACAAGTATAAATATTTTCACATATTGTAAGTCTTTGTTCTTTATCATCGATCGTGTGACAAAAAATATCTATGTATTTAACTCTCTTTGAGTTTCGGATTCTCATTGAATTGCAAAAAAGAACAGAGTAATACTTTATGCAGGAAAGTTTGCTAATGGGTTTTAAATGTTATGTTATTCAACTGATCTGTGAACCATGTCGATGTCATGGTCAATGATGAAGATAAATTAAGAACGGGCATGTTTATCTGTCAAAACCAATGGAAAGTTTAGAGCATATTGATGTATCATTAATTGTATCTACAGAGAAACGTTTTCACATGTAACATACAAACATAAAGTGTGACAATTAATTTGTTTGACTTGATTCATAGAATCAGCCAAATTATCCTGTCCCTTGAAGTAGAAAGTCATGTCTAAACTCGTGAACTTTACATTGTGCTATACTCTTCTACACGAGGTGTTTCGCCCACGTCATCAAAAAATCTTGTTGAAAAAGAATGTTTCATCAAATGTAAATGTATACACGTAAAAATAGCTAAACAAGCAGCAATACATTTCAGCTACGAGGAGATGCGATGACACGTTCCGGGTTGTTGTGAAACAAACTGTCTATAACCATGATTCATTGTGACAATAAAATGTTCAACGATGCTAAAAATACCTGAAACAAGTATTCTCTTTATCATGTTACGTGCTCACAGTCGTAATCATAAAAACATAATAAAAATATTAATAACGAACAGTCTCATTTTCCCCAATGTTGATGAAACTACGTTGTTAAAAATTGATATGGATATATTTTTCAAAAAAGTTCAAGTCACGTTGATGAAACATGTGCATATGTATGTAGTTTAGAGTTATCTTTTATCATATCAGTTACAGTGTAAGTTTAAACAAATTCCAAAACAAAAATTGTTTTTAAAAATATGCTGTTGCCTGTAAAACACTGTATTGCTTCAACAAAATTTCCAGCTATAGTTTTTTATTATACAGACAAAAGTTTGGTTTCGAAATTGTAGACAAATTAGGAAAATTAATACCAGTAGTAGTAATTATGGTTTTGGATATCACAAATTAGTTTGTTTATATATATGTATACTTTCAGTTTACTAGTAATAGTTTCCAGTTACTGTTTTTGTTTCACAATGTTAAATTATACCTTAAACTTTGTTTAGAACACTACAAACAGTATATAACTCGTTTTCTCTACTTTGCCAATGACGTCATGCTTTTAATAAGCTGAATCCATAATATATCGTGTTTGTAAAAAATATTTACCTTTCCAAATTATAAACATTCTGATGCTTTAATTTTATATCATTTTGCAACTTTTTTGTTTATTATTATGAAATTGTCTGTGCAGAAAAAATGATTCTAAAATGCTCTTTTAAGAGAGAAGAAAAGAAAATTACAAAAATTCTGTTTATATGGTTTAATCACAGAAAAATAATTTGCTCGTCTAACGTCATTAAAAGTCTGTTTACAGGTTTACAGACCTAGACCTGATATCACAAGCACGCATGAACTTCATTATCGTTAATGGTGTACGTATATGTTATTTTTGCACAAATCAATACTTTGTTGATGATAAATTTTTGATGATGATGTGCGTAGGTGTAAGACATCATTAATGTTTACTTATCATCATTAGACTTTTTTGTTAAGTGAAGCATAATTATGAGATCATCGCAACTGTATACTAGTTTCACTTTAACAAGGCTATACCTTATACGTTCTATACATTTGCAAAACATGCAAAACAACTCATTCAAACAAAAATTGATGATGGTATAAATGAAACGATGATGAAACCCGGGTTTCACAAATATAAATTGCAATTTGCCGTTAAAATTACTTGGAACTCTTTTACAAACTCAAGTTCAAATAGTATAATATTTGCAAATTTACAAAGTGCATGCATACCTAAACCTTTTCTGCGTAACATTCATCAATATCAGTTTTCAAATGAATCTGTAGTATACACAAATAAAGCATGAAAAGAAAAAAAACATAGCTATCAGTCAGTGACTACTAAAAGTCAAATGTACAGTTCAGTGTTCAGAATAAATTGAGTAGTTGGATGGATGTTTAGTCCTAATAACCTGCCGATACCCAACTTTCCACTTGATTTTCCCTTACCACGCATGCACATAGTCCTTGGGCATATTCTATGAATGAATTAATGACTTTTTGCATTTTATATAACTTTCACTAAAGCATCAATACATACAAAAAGAAAGACAGCTTGGAAGCTATTTTATCAACCATTTTCATTGTTCCAGACTTTACGCTTTACATGTATTCAACATATCTCAAATTTTAAGCCAATTTTATACAAACATCCTGATGCTTTATTATGGTTTATTACAAAGTAGTACAGCAGCATTCTACCATTTTCTTGAGGTCAGCAACCAAAAGTTATATGCTTTTAAATTAATTACGCTGGTCAGCAAAATTTCGGCAGAATGTTTTCCTCACATGATGTCATAATTGCACCGGCATAGTCAACGAACGACCTATGTGTATGTCTCAGATTGTGGAGCAATGTACTAATGCTCTCCATTTCCTTTATACGTATGTTGGTTGCTACCAAGCAAACTAAACTATGCGTGCCCTAAGCCCTCTGTAATACAATTTCCTTTCCTTTTTCCAATTCCCTTTTATACGTTTGTTGTCATTAAACGCATTAAGTTTAACAACAGAGAGGGTAACATACAACAGCTTAAGTGTTTTGCGTTCTACTTTTTTTTATTTTACAGTTTACACACTACTTACATATCCAGTAATGCAATTAGACTGAGAAGTTAACAATTTAATATAATTAATATAATAATAATAGTACAAGCAAAACACATGGTATAGAATAAAAGGTCAGAGTTAAATAAGTAGTTGGACAGATATTTTTTTACAATCGTTAAAAATGTTTTACTGGAATTTTCCCATACATGAGCTTTTTTGCATTCAAAACATGTAATCAAATACATATCTCTTATTTCCGTTGTCCGCATTTGTTCATTTTTCGTCCGTCGAAATTCTTTCCGTATAAGTGTAGAAACACGCCAGGTCTGTATTTAGGAGGTCCTACGTTTTATGGTACAATAAGCCCATATAAAGTATGTATATTATGCAAACCTGCAACGGCAAGTATTTTTAGAAACAAATGGTTACGTGAATATCCGTTACAGCAGAAAAAAAAATATTCGCGGAAGTTTGCCCTTAGATATGTGTCCTACCAGTAGCAAAAGTACAAACCTCGAGCCAAATCATTTACATAATATATATATTTATGTATGCTTTATATTCTGTTGAATGCAAGCAGTACGCAGAACCGCAGTTTATACAACCATCATAAATGATACAAACAAAGGCCAGTCTCTGTAAAACTGCAGAAAACAGAAATACATAGCTGAGTGTGTGAATGTGATAGCCTGTCGTGTCCAACCAAACTATCTTGTCAATATGTATGTATGCATGTATGTATGTACAGTTCATACCTACATATTGTAGGCACATAAAAATATTTTTTATATATGGAAAGAGTTTTTACTGCATCTTACATCTACATAATGAAAAGAAATATAGGCTTCCAACATTTTACTTTTAGTCACTACTCCTATACTGCTTGGACGGAACGTGTACTCTGGCAAAACGGCAGCGTTGAAAAGGATAAAGAGAAAAAAAGTGAACAAGTAAATTGAGAAAAGTGCTGAAGGGAAGGAATGCTATTGGGAAAACTACATGTTTACTTTACTTATTGTTGGAAAAGCGCTGTAGTTGGGTGTAGCTGACGTATGGAGTTCATGGGTGAAGTTACAAAGGAACTAATTTTATTCCTAGAAATAAATAATTTTCTGCATTAAACTTGCAGTTCTTTGACCTACTTTAACAATGGGGGTGCAAAAAATGAGGCGTTAAATGAAAATGTAGTAAAATCTGAGCAGCATCAAAAATGTATCTCCATTGATCATCCCGAATAAGTAATGCAAGCATTTTTATGAATTTTTTCGGACAGACAGACGTGAAAGTAAAAGCGCATAAAAATCGTTTCCGGAAACTTGCCGATAATAAAAAGAATATAATAATGCATTGTAAAGAGTTCTATATGCACCTACACGTAGTGAAAGCTTCTTCATGCATTATTATTATTATTATTATTGTACGTTTCTTATCATCATCACTTACTTATCATGAACGCTATACAGCGATACTATGTTGGTATGATACTTGAACACAAGCACTTGTACGCTGCTGAGAACTCGTTGTTCTATAAAAGCGAAAAACTTGCTTTCTCTCTCTCTCTCTCTCTTTCTTGCTTTTAGAAATAGACTCATCTTTCTCTCGGTAGCGCTTCGACTACTGCTCGGTTAGCAATAGCTTCCTACGCATTTCCACTTTCCACACGAATTTCGCTGACACGGAGACTCTCTATCCATTTCTTGCTATTACTGACATTGCTTTCTACTCCAGCTCGTCGTGTTCTTCAGAACTTTACAAAAGAAAAAACGGCGTCCAGATTGCTAGTTAAGCAGTATTTTCTTTTCGAGTTACTCTTATTCCTCCGCTTGCTCTCGCAGTAGCCAGTCAACCTACTTCGGCGCTTCTATTGTGACAACGAAGTTGGTTGGAAACACACACCATTTTCTCCTTCCTCTCTGCCTTTTCCTTTTTCCCTCTATATTCCATTCACTCTTCCGTTGACTGAGTTGCTGGGTTGACGCGGAACTGGATGAGCTCCTTTGGGATGCTCTCTTGTTCTCATAAGTAAACTGTTTAACTGCCCATAATATATCAGTAGTAGTACCACTACTAGCACTATTACTACTCCCACTACTCTGCTGCTTCTTGAATTTTTATATTTGCCTTTTCGTTTAACGTTCTGTACGGTGGTTGCACCAGCATAGCAATCGCAGTCAAAAAAACGTAAAAAAAGAGAAAGCAACCGAGCAAAAAATGAAGGGAACTTGTTGTTGTTGTTACTGCTGTTATTTGTAATTCAGATCTTGTCTCGTTGCGCTCGTTCAACCAGATCGTTCTCCAGTTTTTATTCCCGACATGGTGATTGTGTTGTAACTTTCAGCAAGAATGGCTTTTACTTAAATTTACAATTTTGCCATCAATAGGTTTTTCTTTCAAGGCCTTTCAATACTCATGTTAAAGGAGTACTCCTATCATCGCCAACTACAACAACTACTACTACCATCTTATCTTTAATTATTCATGCTATTGACCATATAACAGTTTTATATAAAACTTTGTGTGAATGAAACGGGGAGAAACTTGCCACCAATATTATCTTAGAGTATTACTACATTGAAAGAGGAAAATAAATATATAAATAAATAAATAAAAGAGGTTGAGAGAAAGACAATTGCATTTTGTCGTGTGTGTGTATTACGTACAGCTACATTACATACATATGTACATATATTCATGCTAAAGCAGCACACACAAACACTATTTTCTATACCTATACCTGTGCCAAAAGTATCGATCTGTGTATATAAAACACAGAGGGAAAAGTCACACGCGATTTCTTTCCATCTTCGTTTACTCGCCTGCTGAGTGGTCTCTTTCACTTTTCCTTACCACCGACCCTGTGTGTTTATATACAAGTTGTAGTAGTTTTTTTTCTTCTGTGCTATGGGCTTTCGTGTGTATCTTGCAAAAAAGCCTATGATTAACTAACCGTTATATTATCACCATCACCAACCACCACCACCACCACGCTTTTGGTTTATTTTTGGCCATCGCGAAACAAGAAACTATTAAAAAAAGAACCACAGGAAAGTATTTTAATTAGCGCCTAAATATATATAACTATCAACAACCCACATACTTTCCGTTTTTTATTATATTAATATTATTAAATGACTTGGTTGTAACAAGATAGTCAACTTATAAAGGAATATTTTTAGCATGATTCTAGTCATGAATCTGTGCAAAGTAATCTGTGTAATCTTGCCTTTCGATGAATCTATAAAAAGATGGCTGTAAGAAAAGCAGCAATAATAGGAGTAATCTTTGGAAGTATTGAATTTATATTGTACTAAAAATATCAAAACAAATTGATAAACTAAGCGGTCAAACCTGTTGGGATACCTCGTTCATTCATGGTAAGATCCATTAAATTTCATTACCTAACTTTTTATTGCATTATACCAAAGGCATGACATTTTGTGCGTAAGTAGAGTCTAGGCATAAGTTTATATAGACTTAAGCTGATATCCAGGAAAATGGATGCATGGAACGAGAGTAGAAAGTAGGTTGCGGTGCTGTATTATATTACGACAAACAACTTGTACGAACGTATTACATGTTATGTTTGTAGAGTTTAGTGAAAGTATTAACGCTCAGACACGGGCAAAATTTTGTAGGTAGAGCATAAGCAAGCACACATTATGAAGGAAAAAAAATTGACAAAGTAAATATCGCGTCCACTGCCCCTTTTATCCTTTCCACCTAATTTCGCACTACATGTCATGTCATAACTTAAGTCTGCTCTAGTCTATAACTCTGGTCTCAATAGCATATTTTCAAGTGGGCAAGAGTTAATTCGTAAATATTTGCTTTTTCCTTTGGGATAGAAAACTAAAATGGCAAAATCCGACAGAGAGTTAAAACCACTTCTTGATAAAAGCACTTCCCATCAACAGCAACAACAGCAAGGGCAGCAGCAGCAGCAACAACAGCAACAGCACTCGACCACTCAGAAGAAACACACGGCAAAAGGGAAAACAAGCTCGAAGCCAAAGCTGTTCAGCGTTTCAGAAACATCGGTAGAATCGATTGAACCATCCGTGAAAGAAGAGCGTCGTGGTCAATGTTCAGAGAAAGACGTGGATGAAACGGAATCGCAAAAAATCAAGCAGAAAAAGTCCACCCCCCAAGCATCCTTAAGCCCACATCCACACCCTCCACAACATTTGCAGACGTCCCCGGGAGGAGGGGAATTTGATGAGGGAAAGCAATCTGCACAAAATTTTGGGGTGAAGAGCTACCTCCATCACTTTTACGAAAGTGTGAGCCAAACCCCATCACAGGTGAGTTTTTAAAAAAAAAAAGTTAGAGCATGTGGCCTTCTTAGAATATGCATTAGCAGAGCGTGTTCTTGGTTGATATGTATAAATGCTGTCACTGACAAAAGACCCATCTTTCTACTTTTGCAACAGTTTCTCTCTAGGATATTCCCCGCTTTATATAACTTTTCTGTAACTTGTAGGCAGACAATAGAGCTGAAAACTTTGAGCATGGCGAAATACAATGTACGAAAAAGTAACTTTCCAACTAGTCTTGTTTTTCACCAAAACAAAAATTCAAGACTGCTTCTCTCTGTGTGTAGGTATGTGCATATATATATTATCCCCACGAAATATTTTCCCCAACGTTAGTATTCCATCATCACGATCACCCACTAGCTTTTACAACTTTTTCTCCCACAACCACTTTCAAATGAATGCCACAAACTATCAAGGTTAATAATAGAGATGATATGACATGAAATGTGAGTTGATCATACTCGGTTTTGATGGGAGACTTGTGAAAGGCCGATAAAGAAAAGCACTTTAGAGCTCTAATAATATATTCAGCCATTACTTTATCCACATTTCCTATCTGCTCTTGTTAAACGTGACTTCTATTTTGTGTGCTACGACGCATTATTATTTTTTATGGTGGACATATGGTGGAGTATTAAAGAAGCAAAAACACTTTAGTGTAATTTATGTCATAAATTCTAGAGGTGATTTTCTTACCCGCCGCCGCGTGTCTATGCATTTTTCTCTCAGGATAATGTATGCACTGGCAACAATGACACATAACAAACATAATAACGATATATCCATCTATTTTCTACATACTCTATTTTGATTCCTAAGCCTCGTTTGGTACTAAATTAAATCTCTCCGCAAATTTTTTAAAAGCCTGTTGCTTGAAAGCAGTATTAAAAAATCAGATTTAAATCAATAAAAGTCCTATTTATAAACATTTTATGTTGTGTTGTTCTGCAATAAAAAAAGTAGTATAGCTGCTCTGCTACTCCGCATTTGATTTTCAAAGTATATTACTTGTATATATTTTCTAATGTGAGAAAAACATCATCTCTCTGCTACTTAATCCGAAATTCATGGCGTATGCCTGTGTATTACTTTCATGGAAGAACAAGTTTATGATCGCACGAACTATATGTTTGTCAAGCCTGTAACGGTTATTATCTCTTTACTTTCGTAAAAATGTCATCCAACTACTGAAATTCTACAGGGCATAATATTATGTAGTTTGGTACATACGCAAAAAGACGAGGATCAATAAACGCTTGCTTATTCCATCCACCCACCACCACCACGCATATGGCTATTGACAGGTTATATACTGGCATTAAAAAGGATTGATCCTCTTTTACCTCCTCCAGCAGAATAGTTTTTTTTCATTATCTGGATTCAACTTCATTTTCTAATGTACATCAAAGCTCTATCGATGTCATATTTATTTTGCCTGATGTGACTTTTCACTACTCCAAACACACAATACTGAATGATAAAACGACATCAACCACTTTATTAGTATTTTGTCTTTTATTTGTACTAAATTCATGATGCTCAGCAAAGCTTATATATAGAGTAATAATAATGCCTTTGTTTCACGCTTCTTTCCTGCTGTAAAAAATAATGTGTATTGTTCGTGATGTTGAATTGATACGATTCCCTTTTAACTTTGCTTGCGTGAAAATATACTAAACGAAGAAAGCACGTTTCTAACAGAATTTCACCCAGATGAACAGTACAGTACAACTTGCTTGCTTTTTTCAGGATTTATAGGAACAAAAACAAAAAACGGCGGGTGTCAATTATAAACGAGCCCATGTTGGTCATATCAGCGTCAGTCAACGTCTTTTCATATTAGCAGATGATATTTTCCACAATAGTAATGCAATTTAGTAACTTTCCAAGGAAAGAGCGAGAAGGCAGATGTGTCTTGTTTGTGGGGACATGAAAAATTTAGCAGTTGGTTCGTTGGTTACTTCCTTCCTCCTCCCACTAAAAATAAATCCAAAATCCTACAAAACGGCTATTTCCAGAATGTGATGTAACTGTCCTGTCCTTTCCATGCCTGAATGCAGTCAGTTGAGTATGTATTCTGTACACGGAATGTAATGTAAAGAGCAAAGGGTACTTCGTGACAGCAGCAAGCAAACCGACTAACTGTTTTAGGAAGGAAGTTAAACTTCTTCATGTTTCAGAGTCCATTTTTTCTGTGCATTTAACCTAATATTTAAAAAAATAACAATGGTAAATAAACAAATGGGGGTGGTGCAGCCATTTGTAGTATAGCGTGCACTGCTGGGGTTAGAATAAAAAATATTTTGTCAAATGAAAATGTTTTTATTTTTGTGACATATCCCATTGCTCTAGCATGCATCATCATCAATTCAATTGTGTTGCTGTTTTGTCAACATTGCACTACGCAAGCAAAACAAAAACAGTATTGTTACTGTTACTATTATTGTTATTATNTGTTTTGTCAACATTGCACTACGCAAGCAAAACAAAAACAGTATTGTTACTGTTACTATTATTGTTATTATTATTAAATTTTTCATTTTATTTCTCCCCTGTGAGGATAAAAGAGATTTCTTACAAAGTAACTTACACACAAAAATATACGCATATTTTTGTATATATTTTAGGCATTTTTTGAGCATCTCATTTTCATAGAAAGTCGTTTTCATAAAAAGAAAAGTTTTTTTTACTTTCTCTAGTTTCTTTCTCCTATTTACTACAACCCACGCAGAGTCTTTAAGCGAAGGATCAACAAAATCATTTATCATCATACATGGCTTGCTACTTTCTAGCTCACATTAGACGCAAACTTATATTACCATTGTTTGTGGAAACATGTTATTTGTAACAAAGAAACTCTTGGCTCGTTCCCTGTGTGACGTTGGGCATTTTACTATATTGTTATACAGTGATTCATTAAAAACCTTTTGATAAAAATGAAGATACTGTGTATAGGTATGATGATGATGCTATAAGATGTGTGCAGTACATTTTGAAAATTAGCTTCACTTTTTTAATATTTTAGCAGAAAAACACACCATATAATATATGTACTCAATAAAAGTTTGTACTATGTAAGTAAAGAAAAAAACAGGATATTTTAATTTCCTTCGTACTTTCTCTTTGTCTCCTTTAAGCTGAATTGGTACTTTTTTGTCTGTTGCGCAATATGTAAGAATACTGATGGTAAATGTAATCATCACTTTGTGTTCTTCTGTGTAAAGCAAGTAATTAAAGTAAAAACTTTCTCTCTCTCCCTGTGGTACAATGGTAAAAAAAGTTACAAAATCAATATCCATTTCTTGCAAAGTTGAGAGTTTTTATCATCAAGTGTGCAATTTGTATCTTTGTACGTACCTATTTTTTATCTTTATCTTATTCAACGATCTTACCACCACCACATAATGGATTGTATGTAGTACAGTTTTGTAGTTTAACTTCATTTTCTACTATTTTACCAACAAAATGCTATTTTATTATTCATGAAAACACACTTTGAGAATATTATTATTATGCATACATGTATAGTTACTTAACTATAACAAGCAAAATAATAGTGCACTATGCTAAGATGGTAAAATGTCGTGAGTTTTTTTTATCCTATTCAATTCAGAAGATGTTCTGGGCGCCACTTCCGGTACAGAGAGAATGATGAAAACTATGGGAGAATATTGTATATATCGTTAATAATAGCGTGCTTCTTAAAGTATTTCTCCATCGTCGTCGTCGTCGTCTTCTCAGAGAAACCAGAAGCATTAAGTTGAAAGGGTATACCATTCCATTTATACAACTGCGTGTACCTACATGCACTCTGCCTCTCTGATCACCAGAACATGTGGGCGGAGGACAACATTTCCTTTCTCCAGGAGATGGAAAAGCTAGTCCAAAGCTGATAAAAAAAGAAAAGCAGCCAGTACACAAGAGATTTATGCCGTCTAAACTATAAATATATTATATAAGTTTAAAACACAAAGCTTCATGTGTGTAAGCATGTACTCACATGAACATCTTTATGATATGATGAACTGGTTTTCTCTTTACAACAACATTACTGACACTTTAACACATATGTTATGCTCTTACATATTCATCAAATTATCCTCCATGTAGCAGTTTCTCATTTTCTCCAGTTACTCAACCATCCGAACTCTACAACATCAGGCAATCCTTTTTTGAGTAGTTTTTCATCTCTGTCTCTCACTCCATCTTCCTCTCTCTTCCTCTCTCTCTACCACCACTACACTTCATTAAGAAAACATCATCACATTTACTTCATGATCCTTGTACTAAAAGGGAAAGAGGGATTTGTTATTTGCCTCAGGTATTAAATATAATGAAGTGTCTCAACACTTGTAAACAGTACATTATACTTGGGTGGGTTGCTAAACTGACTATTTTGATGATGACCTTTTTCCGTCCATTTTATGTTGAAGTTTGGAGAGATCGTAACCTATTAGATAAATATACATATGTACGTGCGTGGGATCTTTTGGTATTAGCATAATATATTAGAAATATTCATTAATTCTAACTAAATTAGTGTAATAGCGTTACGAAAACCCCAAACGACTTAAACTGTAGGTTTCATTCATAATACATGTACTTTACAAACTACTATATACTCACCTTAAGACAAACGTGATGCTTTGGAATCTGTATGCTTAAATATGGATATCCCGCTTTTATCGTTCAAATAGAAACAAAATCGTTATCACAGTATTGAGTTTTATTTAAGCCAGAAATGAATGAATAGCTTCCCTTTTCTCGCTCCACGACTTGTCGAATGAATCATAAAGATGAAAATTGTCGAGTCGGCCAGTGAGTCACATTTTCAAGTCTGCTGGCGCATAGGCACAGGAGCCCTCAAAAAACTCTTGGAAAACTGGTTATGAACAGCGGAAAGACAGCGCTTATTGGCAGAGAAAATATTTTTGCCAGATAAATTCCTTCCCCCTCTATCTCCGTGTGTGCATCTTTTCTTTATTACATTTATTTGACTCGTGTGAGTCAACGAAGATATACTTTATACTGCTTGTACATTCATATTTAATACTACCTGCATATATGAAAAATGTTATATATAAGTCCAAGGATTCAGATAATCTGGATAAGAATGTAGGCAACAAGGCTTTTAAAAGAAGACAATGGAGACAATTTGAATAAAACACTATTGATTTTTCAACATCTGGTGGAAATAGCACCAACCACCATGCAAAATGCATGAAGATAATCATAAGCTGGTAGTATGGCGGTGTAGTGTATGTGGCATACTTTTATTGAAATGAACAAAAAAACAAAGTGACATGTTTATAGTATGTACATTGTATGCATGTATTTTATGAAATGCAATATGAATGACTAGCCTACAACGAGTGAAATCATAAACTATTTTTTGTTACATTTTTTTCTGTCTGCGTAGGAGGAAAACTATCAATATCTCATGCATCCTAAAGGGACCCGTTGTGGAGCGATATGGTTCAAAATAGGCCTGATCATAGGAGCAACCTTGTTTCTACTTGGAGCGGTGGCAATCGTTATCGGTTATGCGATTCCTAAGCAAAGAGTCATAATGGGTATTTCGGAGAACATAGAAATCATAGACAACGATGCACGTCGTTTCAACGAGAATCTGGATAGGTGCAAACTTATCGGACTGGCTGGCTTTTGTTCTGGTGGACTAATTCTAGTTATTTCCTTGCTTGCTCCAACATTCACCTCGACGTACTGGGAAGACGATCCTGTTTTCCTCGGGTTTGTTCCTGCCTCCGTAGATCCAGTAGTTTCAGATCCCAACCATAGCCCTATCCCTGTGACGGAGAAAATTAAATGCATTCAGCCTGTATGGGGAGACTAAAAAAACAACCACAAACAAAACTATTAATGATGTATAACCACTGTCGTAATGTATATGTATGTATAAATATATATGTTTAAATAAATAAACATACCTTCATGTCTTTATATTAAAAAACCGTCAAAGTTCTATCTGTGAAATAATAAACATCCTCAGAATAATAAATAGTAAACAAAATGTAACCAACTTTACACTGTAATATTCTACAATAATAATTCAACAAAGAAAAAAATACATATAAACTATGAAAAAAATGATGCCAGGTATAGGAAAAATTTAATTACGGCATAAACAGATCAACAAGCGATTCGCGCAACTAGACAAACGTGGCGATATGAAAACCCTTTTAATTAAAAAAAATTATATGTACATATATATATTGTGAAATTATGAATTTGTGATGTGAAACCAAGTAAATAAAATGTATGCATTTGTTTGTAAATAAAACCAAAGTTTCCGACCATTATTTTCAATAAAGTTGACACAAAATCTCTGCACATCTCAATTAATCAATAATCTCTGCAGCATGATGCATTATTTCAAAGTTGAGCCATAATACAAAAAGATGCTTCAAACATGTAATGGAATAGGACGAGATTTCTGAAGCGGGCATGGAATTTCTTACAAACTTTGCTTTGATAATAATCCTAATAAGGTATTCAAATTGTCTTTTATTTAGCCTTTACATACATAATATTTTCGAGTTTTAATGTACATTGTATGTACTATATGGTAGCATTATTTTTTAATAATGCATATTAACGTTATATAGCTTGAGCATTGAATGATAATAGCAACACTGAAAGTACCATGAAAGCGATTAATAGCGCAGATATAGAATAAATTCTCTGCTTATTGTAAATTGAATATTGCTGTCATTTGTTTTTGTCGAAAGTAGCACCCTAAAATGGCATTGACATTATATTTCAGTTGAAGTTTGTAGCAATATAACAAAAAGAGATTTGAAAATCAGTATACATAAAAATAAGAAATAAAATTGCACCACAAACGAAATTAGTGAATTGAGCTTGATGATAAAGCAGAAATGTTGAGTCGACATCTAGTGGCTTCGCCTGTATCCGTAGGAGGAATGAGCTCAAAGGACGCTGGAGTTCCAGCAGATCGCATGACATCCCGAACCTGAAATTTTCAGAGAAGCTTGTGAAAATATTTATGACTTCGCCTGTATCTGTAGGAGGAATGAGCTCAAAGGACGCTGGAGTTCCAGCAGATCGCATGACATCCCGAACCTGAAATTTTCAGAGAAGCTTGTCAAAATATATATGCTCGCTCACTTTGCTCAACTTTTCGTTTCAATTGGGGAAAGCTGAGAAGGATTGTAGTTGACGTTATGATGACATAACACAATAAAATATTTTCGTTGTTTGTGTTTACATTTTCAGCCTCTCGAAACACCCTTAGAAAATTTCTGCCAGCAACCATTTTCAGTTCATCATTGGACCAGTTAGGGCTGCGAGCTAATTCTACAAACAGGTTGGGGAACTGGGATACATCTTGCAAGCCAACTGGTGTTCTGCAAAAAATATATATACATACATACGTATGAACACATACCACATAGTTTACTATTTCTTTTAATTGCTACGATTGGGATTGGAATATATTTATAGAACAACATACTTTCGTTTTAGTACAATTTTTATTAAAGGACCCATACATGCATTTTTAACAACTACTGAGAGGTTTTCGTGGCAAAGTTACATCCGGCCATACATTATTACTCGTTACGTGCACATTATGTATAATGTAAAATTATAAGCAAGTAGGTAATACAATACCACCTCACAGAATAGGACAAAGGTTGCCTTCTTAGCTACGGAAAAAATGAATTCCATAAATTGATCAATCTTTAATTAACGTTGTGCTTATTATAAGTATAAAAGTAGCCGAATGGGATGTGGTTTATTAATAAAAATGTTGTAACAAGTTGTTAGATAAGATATTAATTTCCCAAAGTTTGAAAACATGCTCACCGCAAGACCAACACAAGTCTAGCCATTAGGCTTCAACAAAAACTTTTCCCAAATTTAGTTATAACATTGATTGCATTTCAATTTGTGCACCTTCAGTATGCATACTTCAATTGCTTCACATGCTAAAGTAAAATCTTGAAAATTCAAATAGAATCATGTCCATGACACAAATTTATGGAATGAGGGGAGTCGCTGGGGTGTCTTTGGTAAGTCTAAAAATTGGTTATGAATCAAATAAATTTATTTAAGCAACCGAGTGTTCAGTTTAAATATTTAATTGCTTCATTTGCCCTTTCCAACAGTTGACTGCCCTTGTTACAATTGCACTGTCCATGTTCATCTTTAGTGCACGATTAGAAGACTTACTGACTTCAAAGTTCCCAGCATCGAAAGTTCCACTAAATATTTCATCTTGGTCACATAGAAAAGGTAAAGACAACCAGGAATATGGCAAAGTACTTCAGGTTTTAAATGAGCTGTGGGCAAAGTATAGACCAGCTATTGTGGTTAGCAGCGGGTTGGCCGCTGCTGCTGCTTTAATACAGGGTATTTTCTCGGTACTTGTCGTGCTAACGGACACAAAGGTGAGATTTTCTTTGTTTTTTAAAAGTATTTTATTTAATCACTGTGTACCAGAAAAGTAAAGCAAAACTGTAATACTGCTCAATTGGATTTTTTAATTATAGTATATTCGTATCTACGTGCGGAAATGGATGGTTGTGCATTTTGTGCTCATCTTTGTCTACTTTATCATAATCTTGAACACCATCGTACTAACTGGACATGGCAAGGATCCGGAAACATGGAAAAGCTCTATTGAAAGTTTTAAAAATTATTTGAAGAGAGAGCGACCCGCAAATGATTATTCCAAGCTATTCAGATTTCTTGGAGTGAACCAACAATTGATTTACATTACTGCGGGTACTGATCTGGGAATGATTATACTTTTGATGTGTGCCATGTTAGAATTCATAAGACGCCTTAAAGATTACGAAGCTTATGAATAGCCATGATAAAAATGACTATGTATTTGTATCTGAGCAATGTAAATATATCGTGTTATTCTTTACTTGATTTCATTCCTTAATTTTTTTTAATTTTGTAAATTTTTTGAAAATTCTTTGGACTAAACTAAAGAAGCTAATTATTTTTGGTTTATATATTTTAAACCTATTGTTTTTATCTGCCATGTAGTTTTTTATAGTTTTTTTCCCTTTCCTTAGTGCAATGCACTATCTATCCAAAGTAGGCCAAATGAGAAATACCGACCAGCTACCTATCTGCCACACAGGAAGCCGCGAGTGGTTGTGTAATACTAGTTATCCTTTTATGTGTTAAGCAAATAAATTATGAACCCCTTGATTTAGGTAATATACGTAATTTAGCTTATCCCTTCCTGTTACACTGATAAAACTGAATAAAAACATAAAATTGTCGTTAATTAACAACCTGTTATTTACTGCATTCAACGATGGCTAAAACCTGAGTACTGAAAGTGACCGCTAATTATGCTCTGATTTGACCACTATTATTACTTATTCATAAAGCTGCTCTTTTTACCGCTTTACATCCCTCCTATGAAATAAGTCATTTTTTATCTTGGTTTCTTAAAATTACAGTTTAGTTGCTAGAAATCCAACCTCCCAGTGATTTTATTGCATACCTAAATAAACTTGCACATTTATGAGCCGGCCGGCTTGGCGTAGTGAAGATATCTCTTTTAGGTAAATTCCGAATCTTCAACAACTAGCAATCTTTCTAGTGAATCTTCAACTATTTATCACGATAAGATTGCTTTAATGTGTCCAAGCATGCAACCCTTTCCAAAACCTCGAATGCATATTTTTATTACTATATATTATCATCATCATCCTACCAGGATTGTGTTTCATGTCTTACTTTCCACAACTTGAGACTTTTTGCACATAAAAATATTACATGAAAAAACCCATTTACTTGCGAAAATCATCTTTCTTTTAAAAACTTCTTTTCCAGTAGTAAAAAAAGCTGTTACGATACTAGAAAAAGTCGTTTTTCTGTCTCCTGTCAGACGAAAAATACGCTCAACTTGTGCAATAAAAGGAGTGTTGGTTTGTAGTAACCAGTAGAAAATTATGTGCATATGTAATTTTTTGGTTATAAACTTGTTGTTGTTCAAAATAAATCTAATAATACTATATACCAAGTTGTATGTATATCAATGTATATAATGCATGAAATATCGTTATTGCTGCACGTTGTACATGTCATGTCGTTACCATTACTTGCATTTTTTAAAGAAAGCACGGAAAGTCATAATAATACTACCAAACTTGAAGCTTTTGTGTTGTTGCTCTCAAATGAAAAAATATTAGGTGTGAAGTACGGATTTGCTATAAATTTACTGGCTTAAATCTGATACGCACTGCATTCAAACCGAATAACATGCATTTGGTGTTTTATTTTATTGCTTGATAAAATCATAACAATGACAAGAGGGAAAAATATTTAACTTACAAATTGATTCCATCAAAGTCACTTCCGATTCCAATATGCTCGATGCTAATCTTTCCTCGGATGTAATTAATGTGATCTGTATAGCAAAAAATATGTTTGAAATGTATAAATAAAAAATATAACCAATCCATAGGAAAAAGGAAAAGTTGGTGAAACTACTACAACAAACCTGCAACATCTCGAACTGATGCTTCCACGTGACACTTGACATAAATGTTGTAAAATGTGACCATTATTATACCTCTGTTCCAAACCTACAAAACATTTGCAAAGAAAATCCATTGAAAAAGTTTTGAAATATTTGAATAGCTGTTGTTTGTCG